>PNEQ01054048.1:0-21537 GCA_003012365.1 Medauroidea extradentata | reverse complement strand
AAGCAAACGGAGACTAAACGCGGAGAGAAGCAGACAATAATTAAACTAAGACAAAGAGTTGAAGAGAAAGCTTACCAGTTTACTAAAAAGACGTGGCTCTGGTGCCATGACGGCCTCGAGGCGAGTGGACATACGCATCGAACGAAAGCGTAGAGACGAGTGGCCCAGCTCATGCAACTCTCCACCCGGCAGACGGCCGGGAGGAGGGGAAAGGAGGGGAGGAGGCACGAAGGCGGCCGACCGCGGCCGAGCGTAACCGAAGCACATTCTTGACGTCGGGAGCGAAGAGGGGGGGGAAAACGTCTCGAGTTCATTAGGACAACACACGGCGGCTCACAGATTCAAATTCACCAATCTTCTGAGAGAAGGCAGAGTCAATGTTTATGCATTCACAGCTTGTTATGAATGAGGACTGGGCGGAAAGGCCAGTACACATCGACCATCATTATGGCATTGAGTGCTCCGGAAAATAGTGTGAAAAAAAAAAATCAATGTGAGTGATGTTAAAACATGAAGAATATCCGACCTAAACTTGAAATAAGTAATGACACTAAAGAACAAAATCGTGCAAATGACGTTAGAACACTCGCGATTGGACACATCGCACTCAAACTTAAGAGAATCAAATCTGGCAGAGACTTGTGTTACTTAGTTGTACATTTGAGTAAGGAACTTAGAATTAATAATTTTTATATTATGATCAAGCTTAAAATAATGACTTTCTTGGCGGCTGACGAATCCTTGGCAAATAATCATAACTTCTATTTTCAAATGATCCGCGAGGGAGTTGCGACCTCCTGTTGATGGGTGCTCTTGACCCGCGTTTGGTATTAATAAGAGGTGTCGATGCTCTGTCCCTTACGTGATTAATGTTGGATGATTGGGTTCGTATAAAGTAATGTTGTAGTATGCCCGGCTAGCTCTAATTGAAATAAAATAACAAAGAAGTTTCTTTTTAAATCGGCCTAAGGGACTCGCGCACTGCGGGTTGCGTCACGAGAGGTAGATACTTATAGTTTCTTTCGACGAAAAGAATAGGCGCTTCCTCCGGCGGCTTTTGATTGGTCACGACGTTAATTATGTTGCAGGTACCGGCCGCGATCACCCGAAAAGTCCACACTCCGGTGACCCCCGAGCTCGCTGTCCACCGTCCTTACAAACCCGACGACGAATATCCCGACACCTGTCCCCCCGAGCTCACACACACCCGGCTCGTCTTGAGACTTTCTCTCTTAGTGCCCCGCGTTTCGCAACTCGGCTCTCCTGGGCGGCGTCCCCTTCCCGCCCCGCCGGACTCATGGGGGCAGGTAGGTTCCCCTGACCAATCAGAGCGAAGACCTGGCCCGAACATTGCGTGCGTCCCTTGTGGAAGCCTCCGTATTTATTTAAAATCAAATTAAACATAGGCACATTCTCACAGCAATTACAAATAAAACACTTAGTCTAATTACTACTTGCTATCTTTAATTAATATAATTCTAGTTCAAATTACGTACGTTACACGGGGTCTGTTGGGGGAGGGGAAAAGGAGAAGACATGTGTGGGTGAGAGAGAAAGAGAGGGGATTGTATGGCACGGAGACAGGGGATTGTATGGCACGGAGACAGGGGTTGGTCGGGCACCCCCGCCCCTTCTAGAACAGCATGTGGTACGGCCCACGCATCGTCTGCTCTACTGTTGCCAGACCGGCGGGCAATTATCCCTCTTAAAAACTATAACCATTATACATACAATTATCTTAATGTTACTAGCATATTCGAGTCTCTGACATTCGACAGGTTAAAACGATACCAGACACGATACCTCTGGGATAATATTAGTAATAGTCATATTTTCTACTGTTTTTATACTGGCCTATCATAGGATCACACAGACCCCTCACAATCAATACTAAAGTTAAAATGGAATACAATATGTTACATATGACAATAAAGGCCCCTTCATTACAATCAATCATCACAATTAACCTAACTACATTAATTTATATATATAAAAGTATCAATAAAATAGGGCCGTCACAATTTGTGAAAAGGTGTGTGTAACTGGCTGTAATGACTCATTGTCGAGAAGACGTAAATCCCAGTAAAAACAAAAGGTTTACTTTCTGAAAATACCTAGCAGTCACATTCTGAAGAATGAAAGTTCACCAGCAAGATTTCACCATAGGACTGCAGAAAAATCACACCAAAATGTTGTTTCTTTTTTGTTATTTTAACTACTTTGGCTCGTATAAATAAATAATGTAAATAAATAATATGTAGAATCCAGTAAACTGATTTTACATTCTTTTCATATAACTTAACATACTTTATAATGATACTTTACAACTTTTATTGCATTTTACTTTGTTACAATTATAAGGGGTTATTAAAGACAGAGGTTTTACCTTTTGAACCTCTTTCACAGTTACAGAAAGACAGGCTCAACTTGAGTTAAAAAAAAAAGCAATATACATGAACTAGGGTTTACCAAAAAAGCAAGAGCGTAGTGAAGGTTTGCTCTGTTTATTCTTTGCACACAAATAGTTTCAAAAGTATGTGACATTAATTTCATTACAGAGTTAGCGAATGAACATAAGTTTTTTTGCATACACAATAATTTCAAAAGCAAGTAACATAAATTTCATAAGCATATGGCATATCAGAATCCAAAATTATACGTAAATTTGAATTACATAGTTTTAGAAAAACCATTCAATTATAGAAACACATCTGAATCCAGTTTAGTTGGACCTCAAGTTGTCATTACAGAATTATGCTCCTATTCACATGAACGATTCACATAAGATCTTATAATGCAAACATAAAATAACAATGTAGTGAGCTCACTTGATAATCTTACTAATTTGAACAGTCTCTACAGAGACATATAATAACTGTGTTTAGGAACTTTAGTAACTGTGTTTAGGAACTAAACATGACACAGCATTCCTAGTGCTTTAATATATATCAAGAGAGTAAAAGTTTTATAAAAAAACGTTTACTTCTTAGTTCTTGCTGTAACTGCAGAAATATTATTAATATTGTATTAAAGTGTATCTTTATGAAAATACATTTTTTACAAAAATTGAATTTCATGAACATTTGTCTTTGATGTCCACTACAAAATAAATTCATGTTATATTCGGTTATACCATAAAATGGGGTGAATAGGGATGTTGAGGCGAATAGGGACAAAATTTGAAACTGATTCCTATATTATACCTTTATCTTAAATCAAAATATATTCAATGCAATTACTCTTCACAAAATTAATAACTTGCCAACCTTAAGGAAAAACTAGGGATTAAAACAGCCTACTGGAACTTGTGATTTGAAATTTTGTCCCTTTTGACCCCAGCGTCTCTACCCACCCCATTGTACGGTTGTTGATTTAGGGATCAGTATCCTATTAACTGAAACTCTAATGTTGGACTTGATGCAAAGAAGGTAGGACTTCTGGTATTTTATGTTTCAGTTGTTAATCAGTTATGTATTTATTTCTGTATGGTATGTGATTAGAAGCATGCACATTGTCATACAACTTAAATGAGGAAGGTATGCACAGTTAACTTTTTTGCTGTGGGATAAAAAATTTTGATTATGCCAAAGTAGTGTAAAAAATTACAAAAAAATAGGTTTTTATGAATACGTAATTAGTTTTGGTTAATTTCAAGTAAGAAAACCACATATGTAGTGTTTACAGAGTCATTTAATTCAGTGTTTAACTAATTTCACATGTCGTAGTTCATCAATATTTGGACATTCGACTATAGTCAAATGTTGCAGTTAAGGAGTTAAACATGAACTAACAAATTTTATATGAATGACATTGTATGTTTATCATATGAATGCTGTAGAAATATGATTTTACTTTGTTCCAGATAAGCGAGAGTGTATTGCATATCTATTGGTCAGATCGACATGAGAGCACATTTGCATTTCCGTGGCTTCTCGAGAGAAGCTTCACTTCTGCTACACAGGATGAGTGGCTCACTGGAACGTATCGTCTTCCAAAAATTTCTTGGGGCTCAGATGATTTCCCGCACATTCTTCATAGATTTTGTTATAGTGATATTATTAACAGGTATTACAACACTTTCTTGTAATGATTTAGTCTACATACTTGAAATACTCTACTGTAATGCATTGTGAAATGTTTGCTGTCTTTATAGTTGTGACCATGTTGAACTGTTATATGAATTCAAATTCACTAAAATAATTTGCTGTATGCCATAGTTAAAAATGTATACAGTAAGCTCTCACTTAATGTTGCCTAGCTTAAAATAGTTTTGTTATTGCGTCATTTATATTTTGATACTCTTAATTCATTTAACGTCTGCTATTTTACTTGTTAATTATTGGATGGAACTTGATATCTCTATTCTATTTTATCACACATTACTTTGTTGTGACCTGTCTGGCTTGCACAGTACTTCCATCTTTGTTTTACCTACTGTTATCGCCGAACTTGCATTCAGATTACAACTGCTGCAATGTCCCTTTCAACAACTGCCTTCCACTTGCTGCAGCGCTAGAGGTTTGTTATTCACAGTGTGGAAAAACATCTCAAGTTACATAAATAAAACAGACCAATATCATTGGCGCCAACATTTCGCCCACCGAAAATGAATATTTTCTATTTACAAAATAACTGGAAATTAAAGTACAGCTTTTCACACAACACAATGCGTTCTTATCACTGTGATTCTCTGAAATACACTATTCAACTGGTAATGGGCGAATCTTGGTGACAGGTCGAGTAAGAGGCCCTTGAGGTGAGCGAGGTGACACAACCCTTAACTACTCCATCCGGACCAGGATGTACCGTTGAAACTCTGGCTGTTCTCGACTTAAATGGAGGCAGAGTTGGCTCCTTCACGAGAACTAACTGACCTACAGCAACATTGGGAGTGGACGTGGTCCATTTTGTTCTCTGATGAAGAATGTGGAGATATTCAACACTTCATCTTCTCCAAATACTCTGCTGTAGTTGAGCTACCAGTTGCCACCTATCGAGACAATTGACAGACAATTACAGTAGGTCTGCGTCTGGAATAGCCACCATGGGTTCACCAATGATGAAGTGACCAGGGGTCAGCACATCAAACTCTTCAGGACTTGATGACAAATGGCCGATATGTCTTGAGTTGAGAACTGCAGATATCTGAGCCAACAATGTCGCCATCTCTTCAGATGTCAATAAACGGGTGCCTATAAATCTCTTCATGTGATACTCTTGATGGCAGCTTCCCAGATACCCCCAAAGTGAGGGCTGGCTGGAGGATTAAAGTGCCACTTAATCCCCTGCTTGGCAGCTCTGTCTGTGATACGCTGCTTGCTGTCACCATGGAACAATTCTTGGTAGACCTCCTTCAAGTAGTTTCTTGCTCCTACCATGTTAGTGCCATTGTCAGAGTGGATATCTGATGGCACATCTCTTGAGTGAAATAAATCTCTTTAGAGCTGAATAAATGCTGCTTCTGAGAGGTCTATCACTATTTCAATGTGTACTGCCTTGGTAGACATACAGACAAACACACATACATACACTTTCAGTGCAGTCCTCTTGCGAGTTGTGACTAGTATGGTTCGGAAAGGACCTCCAAAATCAAATCCAACCGAGCGGAAGGCTCGTACCTGACTCAGTCTAACAGATGGCAGTGTTGACATCACAGGATACATTTCCCAGGGTTTGGCCCTAAACATTGAACACATTTTTATATCAAGTTGAAAATAAGGGATTGTGCAGAAATGATCCAGTAATATCTGCGAGTCAGTTACAATGTTGTCTGTGGTCCAACATGTAGATAACAAATGTGATGATGGAGGATTATTAGTTCTGAAAGCTTACTCTGATGTGGTAAAAGTATTGGATGTTTTGCAGTCTCAGGTATGGAGGCATTTTGTAGCCTACTGCTCATCCTGACAACTTCCTGTAAATCAATAAATGGGGCTAGCGCCTGAATGCGTTTGCTGCACATGTCACGCCTTTCTATAGCACTAATGTATTCTTTGAAGAAGTGTTGCTGAACTGCAGTAACCAACACAGCTATTGCATTTCTCTGTTCTTCTGCTGTCACAAACCTCTCACGTGTGGGTGTCTTTTGCTGAAATGCTGTCTTTGCTTGAAGAAGCCAAGCGGCAACACGCTGAAGCTTTTGGAGTGATGAGAACTTCTGAAGGAGGCCAAGTGGGTCTTCTGAATTACGTGTTTCCTGTTGAGCAACCAACAGTGCAACTGAAAGCTTCAGCTTCGGCACATTTTCAGGGCCTAGAGTGTCCTGTGATGGCCAGTGTTCTGCTTGGTGCATCAACCAGTCAGGACAGGAAATCCAATTGGATTGGTCCAGCAGGTGGTCAGGCAAACATCCACGTGATGCCATGCGGTGTCTGCCGGGTTACTTTCTGAAGGGATATGATTCCAAACACTTGTAGGCAATGCTGACTTAATCTTTGCTACTCTGTTAGCTACAAATGTTTGCAATCTATGATGTGACACACTTTACCAAGTTAACACCACCATTGAATCTGTCCAGGCATAAAGCACTGGATCCTCGACCTTGGTGCAGAAAATCTCCGAGACATGTTGCCACTTTCTACTCAACAAGTGCGCTGCACAGAGTTCAAGTTTGGGAATTGACGTGGTTTTCAACGGAGCTACCTTTGACTTTGCAATCAGCAAATGCACAGTGATTTCTCCTGTCTCCGTCACACACCGAGCATACAAGACTGCTGCATAGGTTTTTTCACTTGCATCGCAAAATCCATGGAAATGAACTTCATATCCCCGCACTGGAATGGACAGTGTCAGCCTCACCTGCGACAGAAGAGGTAATGCCACCTTAAACGTGTTCCAATCATTCAACACATTCTCTCCTATCACCTCATCCCAACCAAACCCATGGTCCACAGCACTTGCAGTAATATCTTACTTGCAGTCACCACTGTAGATAGCCACCCACATGGATCATAAACTCACGCTATCAGTGACAGGATGCCACATTTGGTATTTGGTACAGTTGGTACCTTTACCTTGTAGCAGAACTGATCCTGCATTGGATCCCAGCGTACACCCATTACCTTCACTGAGCCAGTACTATCAAAGTTTAACAAAGATTTACCAGACTCTAAATTCTCAATTATACTCTGATGATTAGAGCACCATTTGTGCAGTTGGAACCCTCCTGCTTCTAACAGCGCCACCAGGTTAGTCTTCAGTTCAAGCACCTCGGCCACAGTATCTGCCCCGGTCACTATGTCATCCATGAATACATCATGCTGTAAAGTTTGTGCTGCTAAGGGATACTTAGCACCTTCGTCTGCAGCCAACTGCTGCATTGTTCTAAGTGCTTGGAAGGGTGACAAAGCCAGCCCATAGGTTACCGTGTTGAGTTCAAATACACTCTCAGGGTCGAGGTCAGAGTTTCGCCACAAAATGCACTGGTACTTCCGGTCACTCGGATCAATCATAACCTTGCGATACATTTTGCAAACTTCAGCTGTTATAGCAATTGGTGATGTCCTAAAATTCACCAAGATGTCTGCAACATCTTTTTGTAGCTTGGGGCCTGTCATCAGTACACTGTTTAGCGACAGCCCATCCACAGTCTTTGAGGACGCATTAAACACCACTCTTACTTTGGATGTCACACTATCCTCTTTGATGACTGCTGGGTGGGGAATTATGTATGATGACTGCCTGTGCGATCTTGGCGTAAACACTGTGGCAGACTTCCCATTGGCATCCACTGTTAGTGTCCCGATCCGCGACATGTGACCTAATTCTTCATACTTATGAAATGCTTATATTGCTGAAGCAACTCTGGTGACCGACATAGCTTACGTTCCAGTCCCTGCAGTTGCTTTAATGCATGGATGTACGAATCCCCAAGAGTGACATTTGTGGCGGTAAAGGGCAGTTTCAACACATACCTGCCTTCACCATTGCATGAGTGGGTATCCTGAAAATGCTGTTCACATTCTGGTTTTCATTGGATATGAACAATTTTTTTGGTATTTCTTCAGTTTCCCAGAATTTTTGCAAAGCTATATCCAGGGACATGTCAGTCCATACTAAGAATGATGACAAATGCTGAGTAGCTGGTGCAGTGCCAGACAACATCCATCCAAACTCTGTATGGAAGGCATGTGGCTGCCCGATTACTTTGGACCCAGTTGTTACTTCTGCCACTACCTCTGCAGAAAGCAAGATGTCTATTGCACTCGGAGTAGCAAACTGAGGATCAGCTAGTGGCAAACTTTCCAGATGGCAATCTGAGTTGAGGGTAGATTTCTAGTTATTATTTTCAAGATCACAGCTTTGCTGGTAATGTGGAGATCTGATGAGTGACGTGAACCTATTTCACAAACCACGGCCCCTCTAGCTTCTGGGACTGAAATGTTGTCAACACTGGCTATACAAACATCTGTGTGATGTCGCTTGAGACCTAACCTCTGCACGCAGGCTTCAGTAATAAAGGAAGTCTGGGAAGCATCATCCATCAATGCCCGAACCATCCAGTAGGACCCTGCATTGTCTTTCACTTGGATCAGTGCTGTTTTTAACACAACATTTGTGGCCTGAATGCTGTCAGTATTGCCTTCCAAGGCACACAAAACCAATAGTTTTGTCTTCTTTGACACCAGATTCATCCTCAGTTGAACTTGTTGGAGTGTTCCCTAGCTTATGTCATTCTGTTATATTGAGGAGTGTGTGATGGCAGCCATGGCCGAGTTGGCATAGGTATTTGGACTTGCATAGTGCAGCAATATGCTGTCATCGGAGACACTTAAAACACAGCATCTATCCTTGCACACAATTCCATCTATCATCCACAGATTTCTCGAGTAATGTTTGGCATTTGTCCAGTACATGGCAGTCATCACAAGCTGGACAGTTCCATTTTTCACCTCTTTCACGAACAGATAAGAGAGTAGTCTTTGTAATTTGGTGACTCCAAAGTCAATGGGTGCCACTTGTTCACACCAGGCAACCTGCTGCTTGTAGTTTTCTGGCCGTAACTAGGCTTTGGGGTCATTACCATTGCCAACTGGACTTGCTCCGCTGCTCGTGCCTTCCGGTCCAGAAGCTTCAGTAGCCTGTGGTAGGATGGAATGTCATCCCCAATTGACATCTCAAATGCCTGTTTTAATGGTGTGTCCAGTTTTTACAAAACAATATTCAAAAGCAAATAATCCCATTTTTCAACTGGGAAGTCCAGTGCCTTCAAGGTATTCAAATTTTCTTCTAAGCATGCTACAGACCTTGTAAGTGCACTCTCATTCCTACTGTCCAATGCGGGTAAATGTAACATTTTGAACATGGAGGGTTGCTGTGATGCGTATACTTAAAAAGAAGACTCCTCCATATGACATCATAACTGGTTTCTGTTACTGGCACATTGCTGACTACCTCTTGAGCTTTCCCCTTCAGACATCCCAAATGGTAATGCATTTTTTGTACCTTGGTTAAACGTGGAACATTACCCACCATGGAATTAAATAATTCCACAAAGCCCTTCCATTCAGCACGATTACCATTAAAAATTGGTAGCGGCAGCGCAGGCAGCAGACGCCTGCGGTAAAAAAGCAGACTGTGTTTCATGGCGGCATGCGTTGTCACCAGAAACCCTAACCTCACTGTTTGTCAGCTGTCTGTTATAAATTTTACGTAGCTCACGAAACACGAGTTCGTATGCAGCGAACTGCTCCTTAACATCATTCATATCACATGAGTTGTCACCTGTTGATTTTGCACACAAAGCACAAAAATTGGCCACCAACTCGTCACGTTTCTCAATAACCTCCTGGAAGGTAACTAAGAAATCTACCATCTTCGAATCATATTGGTGGGACGCTTCATAAAATTCCAGTGCTTTGTCTGCTTGACTTACGAAAAAACTGAAGATAACGTGCTGAAGCTCTGGAGATTGTGCCGCCATTATCGCACTTGGATGTTGTAGACTGCCAGACAGTCTGAACTAAGAATAATTAATGTCACCAGTGATGATACGATAATGTACGCACAATTATTTTCATGCCTCAATTGTTGCCCTGCCAATAAAACAAGCACGTTTGGACGTCTGTAGAACATTACTAAAACTCTAGTAAATCCGTGTGAATAACTTTAACTGAAACAGAAAATATTTGTTTGCAATATAATGTAAACTTTCACGTCTTGATAATTAAATTTCCGTTAACATCCGGCCCAGAAGACAAAACATATTGCAGCTGAACTTTCATTCAGATTATATTGCCGCCATGTCCCTTTCAACAACTCCTCTTCCATTTGCCGCAGCGCTAGAGGTATATTATAAAGAGCGTGGTAAAATATCTCAAATTACATAAATAAATCAGACAGATATCACTGGCACCAACACCTACTTTTCTTTAAGAAATCATTGTTACTGCAATATAAGTTACAATATTCCTCTAGAAAATATATGCAAATTTTATTTTTTTTTTTCGTAAAAGTTTGGTTTGTGCTGGATTCATAATAGTTTGACAGATGCGGCACAAAGTGTGAAACATAAATAAAGTAACTTGTCAGCCAATTAGCATGGATCTCAGATTCTGTAGCATCAGAGACTCATACCTGAAATTTAAATTTGGGTGTTAATATTTAGTTTTTTTGGGCGCCAGTAAATGTACATTTGATAATATTTTGAATTTCTTGTTCTGAAGGTTACAGTTGTTTTGGGGAAAGAAATCTAGTACACTGATTTATTTTTATTGATATATAAATTTTAAGGTTTAATTAGTGCATAATAAAATTAGTTATGGCCAAATGGCCCGAGGTGACAACATAGCTTTGTTTATTTCAATTTTTGTGTAAGCTACAATGGCAGATCGTCCCAGACTGAGTAAGTTGTGAAAACTTTGTATTTCATCACCATTTATGTTGCTGTAAGTTGCATGGCGTGAGTAAGCTGATGAAATTTTGAGCGTAAGCAGGGAGGCGGCTTGTGATTGGCTAGCTGGCAAGTTGATGCACATTTGTGTTGCTAAGTTGAATGAATTGTCCTTAACCGCCTTGCATTAATCGTAATGAAGTGACTTGGAACAAATGTTTGCTCAGGTTTTGGCCCACAAATACACTAATTATTAGTCTGTAGATGCAAATTTTCCATCTGTGCGCAACACCTGGGCCTTAGCACCTGTTTTTAAATTTTTTCGACTTAACCATTTTCTACAAAATTTCATCTGAATAGGGTTATAAATCATAGTGAATGTGGAGAGCCAAGGTACTTCCCTGTCAAGGCTGCGAGAGTGATCTTTGCATATCACTTTTTAAGACAATTCTCCCAAGTTCGTAGTGTGAATTTTTTACGAGTTTTTTCTTCCCCATAACCACACTGGATAGAGATTGGAAGAACAGTTTTTTTATGTAAATCCGAGTGAAGTGTTCAACAATCAGTTGAAATAAAAACTGGAAAAAATTCAGAGTTTATCATTTACTATAAAAAATGGCACAGTGTTCTCATAACCAGCTGAGCATAACAATATAGCAATGGTGAATAAACATGACAAGTGAATGAATTGATGATAATGATTATAGGGGTGGGAGCCAGTGATACTCCCCAGTATCACACTTCGAGACACTCTTATCCCAGGGGGTGAGTGTTATGGTCGCATACAGAGTAATAGTTTCGTTCCAGGTGCGGCAATGTACTGATTTTACTTATCTGGGGCAAGCCACTTGATTCTATGGTGTGGTGATGTGCTGATGTTACTTATCTGGTATGAACATGGTTGTACAATGGGTTGAATGGATTGAAAACAATTATCCCTTTTACAATGATTTATTATGTACTGGTTACAAAACGTGCCTGAATTAATTTACATTATGTCAGTCTGCTGTGTGGTTGCGGAAGGAAACCGTACTCTTGCCTACATGTGCTGAGTGAGTTGAATGCGGGATGTGTGGGGTGCTTCCACAGCATTTGAAAATGCAGCTCCCTGTACAGCAAAGAATCGATGGCCGCTGTGATGGACCACAATTTTGCTCAGGATACGGGCATGGATGATAAATGTATGCTGCTGTTCCCAGCTGTGCAATTGTATGGTCGAACCTATCCCCAAGGTACACTAGGGTGTGGTGATGGCTGGCACATTGACAACGACAGTGGTACTGGCTGATGAATGCGGTTACACTTAATAAATGTGATGCAACTTACATGAGCCATATACAAATGATGTAGATGGATGAATGAATGCACAATGTCCCTTTGTTCACTCTACAATGATGGTATAGGTAATGACATCGTTGGTGATGAGTGCATGGTTTCACAAAACTGGCCGTAAAATAATAACTGGCGCATGGAAATGATATATAATTACGTGGCTGAATGACACAAATATACCCTGACATAATTAACACTGAAAAACACAAAATATACTTTATCAACATGTGAATGGATGCAGATTACTATGTCCCTAGCCAAGTGGCATGAATTTAGTGCGCACACGGTTCTACATTAGAAAGTACTGATTATAGTATTAATTCTTAAGTGAAGCGGAATGGCACTTGCCAGGGAAATATTTGGCGAAAACGTGTATAATAAAATGATGATCCGGTGTTTTAAATAACTATGGTAACCTACTTCAGTGAAACAACAATGGAGCGTGCACGGACAGCGTCTTAACCTCGCCAACAACAAACTGCTCAGAGAAACAGGGCCACAGATCTCTTGTGACCTATACAGGGTAGTTACTTCCTGCGCCACACACATGACTTTCTTCTAGCTTGTAGAGATTGTATTTTAAATGAATTATTATGTTAAATGTTGGAAAAATAGCACAAAGTAAATTATACGTTACAAAAACACGTTACATGTTGATTTGGGCATTGAAATCCCTTAAAATGTGTTAATTATGGTTAAAATGTTCAAAATTAATTGGCTTGGCTGTGGAACATTTATGGGCGGCGGTTGGAATGCTCGTCATGACCACTTTGATGAATGAAATCTTGAACACATAGACAAATTAATGGCCCTGTGGAAAAAATAAATGCAAATCACAGAAACACTGAATTACTAAAATCATTTATGAGTGTGTGATCATGCACATGCTTATTTCTAGGCGAATATAGGCAATGTTATGGGATTACTGCCCTTGCTGGCCCTTGGCCGGCGTCAAACAAAAGAATTCAATGATTCAGTAACTTTGTAGGCTGCAGCTAAGAACAGAGAAGAGTACCACCAGTTCCTTTATTGTAACAGATTTAGCACACTAAGGCATGGTCTATTTCAACACAATGTGAATTCCGAATAAAAAGTAGTTGAATTTCAGAATTCAATTTTGTGGTCTAATATTGGTGAAACTGGTGAGTTGGCAGTAAATCGCAGTTATTTATTCTATGAGAATTTTTTTTTGTTACATGAAAATTGTAACTTTTTTAAGCAAGCGTGTAATTACAGTGGAACCCCTGAATTACACCCCCTGATTCTACACTTTCCTGGCATTTACACTTTTTGTATTTGGTCCCATTTAATGATTTTACATTATAACCTTCCCTCAGATTACACTTTCCTGCATTTTACACCATTTTTTAATGGTCCCTTGAGAAGTGTAATTCAGGGGTTCCACTAGGACTTTATTTTCACATTTGGGAATGCCAGTGGGTATTAATATGTATTATAAATAAGTGAAAAAAAAAAAAAAAAATTAAAATACTGTAAATATCTATGGTTGTCATTTTAGAGGTTAGTCTGTAGTGGGATGGAACTGTGTATATTTTATATTTATTTAGTATTAGTTGCACTTCAGGTGAACTTGTGTTCGCAATAGCGAGAATATTTAGTGTCTCATAGCTACCTTTGTGTAGCGTCTGTCTCGTTATTGTAAATCAAGCATTAGGCATTATTTTTCACCATGTGAGAGTATACAAACTTATCAAGAACAATAAATAACATTCAGTATACCATTTTAGTTGCTATTTTATTCTAACAACTAAAGTATTTATCACATTGAACATGAAAATAGTGTGAAGTTTGTCCCCAATTGATTGAAATTTAAAATTAGGTCGAATTTTAATCACAAAGTTATGTCTAGGTAATCTAAAGTTTGATAGTATGTGTTAATAATTGTCAGTTGAGTTTTATATCCCTAAAGGCATTTATGAAAAGTCACAAGGTTAGCCAGGATGGAGTAAATTTTCAATTGGAGTTGTTCAAGAAGTTATTCGAGTGCAGTTTGCTTACATTCAAAAACTAAACCATGCTTATTGCTTATGCAGTTTGTATCGCACTGATTATAATTTGTGTTACTCGATCACACGAGTCGCTTGACCAATGAAACCTGGCTCACTATAGTAGATTACGTTTTGTAAATGCTTAAAGTCACTGTCACTCATTACTCATTAACTTGGAGCAAAGTGATGGGATGGTAAATTAACAGTGCTAGTTGTCTGCAGGTAATGACATTACTGATTTATGCCATATATACTTTCTTCCATACTCTGTGGTCTGCTTGGTGTGTAGCGTATCTATGGGTAAATATTCTCTTGTTATGTTTGTTATTGTTATTCTGACACCGTTGTGTTCCTGTGGGCGATAAACTACGTAGGTATTAATGTAAATGGGCGCTACTCAACTATTGCCTCGGCTGATTCGGGGAGACACGAGATATCTCAGGGCGTATAGGGGCCATGAAGAACCCCTCAGGATGGTGTCGCTGATGCTTACACTCTTCTGCTCCCTGTAGGCCAGGAGCACGCCTCACACGCTGCAATGGAACAAAACTAGCTACTCGAAATAACGAGATACCTCTTAGTTTCACTCTTTACTCGACCACATGTTTAGATTACACTAGATTTTACACACACTTACAAATTGGCCGTAACTCTTTCCCTCGCGTTCTCGTCTACTTAACTTTAATACAGGAAATTACGTAATTAATCTGGAATTCTCAAAACTTGAAGTGACCACTGACCACGTGGTCACGCTAACCAAATGCCTCTGCTGGCGGCTAAGTGTTATATTTATGAACGGATCAAAACAAAACACAATGCTGATCACGTTAACGGCGTGTGCGAGGAAGGTAACGATGCAAAAAGGTTCCGGATAAAAATTACTAACAAACAGAATGAATGGTGATCAGTTGAAGACAAAGATGTAGGCCGCACGTGATGCATGCCGGAAGCGCTAGCATCGCTCATGGCCACACTCAAAATACATTTACCATACATTATTATTATAATTAATTCTAGTCTCATTTCTTTGTCTTTAGATTGCTGTTATTATAATTTACATTAAAACTGTATAGTTATTTCCAGGCTTACTCTTGCTGCTATCGCACTTACCCCCCCCCCCCTCCCTACTCATGACACGTGTCCGTGGTTCAGGCTTTGGTCTCGGGCCTGAGGAGGTACGACGTCAACACTTTAGCCAAGCGAAAGATAATAGCTAATTTTGCCGACAGCTTCTGACCAAGACTAACAGAATTATTAAAATACAGTGAACTTCTATAACTCAGACCTTGATGTCCCATACTTTGGATAACTCCTAGGGGAGGGAGGAGTTAATAAATAATTTTTTTGGTTAAAAGGCATATGAAAATTGTGCCTGCTTAGTTAAAATCCATCATATTATATTTTAGAACAGCATAAAGCTTTATAACAACATAGTTGTTCATCACTATACATAGCCTTTAATAATCTGGCAAGTTCTTTGTGGTTAAATGTTGATATCAAGGTGTACGAATGGAGATGCAACTCAGCAAGTCGACCTCACTTCTTTATCTTTCCTCCCTCTTTGCCACGCGAGCCAGACATACACATGCGTCATAAACATTTCAGTGTGGTGCTTGTGAAATAGATGGTAACTATGTGTCACAATGGCACCTATACAAAAATTTATTTTGTTCTGGTATGTGCAATGAATTCAGGACTGTAAAACAAATTGTTCCGGACAGTAAAAAGAAAAATTTAAAGCCGTTACTTTGCATTACGATGTAGAAAAGATGGTGGGAGGGTT
Source organism: Medauroidea extradentata (assembly GCA_003012365.1). NCBI lineage: Eukaryota > Metazoa > Arthropoda > Insecta > Phasmatodea > Phasmatidae > Medauroidea > Medauroidea extradentata. The sequence continues at coordinate 5,582 of PNEQ01054048.1, read as the reverse complement.
TTACGGCCTTTTAACAACAAGGTCTTAAGAGCACATGAGGTTGAAATGAGGTGAAAGAACAACACAACATCCATGCCCGAGGTGGGTTTTGAACCCAGGGCCTCTCGAACCATAAACCGGCGCCTTACCAACTGCTACGGAGGCTGGCTCGATTTAGAAAAAGTCAGTGCTTAATCTATTGGGGGGGTGGGGGGTTTAGAAAAAGTGGCATTTGCCCTGGGTCTCACATTCTAGAGGACCTTGCTTTTGAATATAAAATATAAGTTAAATGAGTTATAATTTAAAATGAATGGGCTTTTATTAAGTTCCCGTTAACCTTGATGATTTCTGTGAAGTGTATTTAAGTGTAAAGTGTGTGTAAAGACGTCATTGATATCCATTACTGAGGTCAGATCGATGACTGCGCAGCCTACATGTAAGAAAGTATTAAGGCCTACAAGCTGACATCATTGCAACTAAAAATAAAGGGAGGTGGGGGGAGAGGCTCAGAGTTACGTTGCCCTGGCCTCATATTCTAATAATGTGGCCCTGGAAAAAAACAATTTCTCATAGGAAACGTTTGAAATAGTTGAAAGATACAAATCTAGAAGAGACGGTACATCACTAGAGAGCAAGAGGGGCTGTGGTGCGAGGTGTAGAGCTGCAAGCCGCAGCTGATAAACTGACTAAGCCAATCTCTGTTACATACAGTAATTTAAAAACTTGTCCGATACGTAGCAATTCCTGGTCTTAAGTGAATTGTTTTAGTATTTTTGTGCCTTATTTTGGTTAATTTTTACTTCCATTTAACTCTGTAGGGTAAGGTTAGAATTTGATTGCTTTTTAATGTGACAATTTGTGTAAGAATTAAGTTGTAAATTATATGTTTTATGATTCAGTTGATATACATAAAATGAAATTTTGAAAATCAGAAGTGTTAACATGTGTTCTCATATTTCTGTACAGTGATCCAGAAGAATTGTTAATTACAGTACCATATTTACTCGTGTGTAAGAGGAAAATTGTTTTTGTTTTCTCTGAACTTTGTAGGAGGGGACTGTAACTATAGCCCATCACATAGAAGAATTACACTTTTTGACAGTTGTGTTAGAATTTATTTTTATAGCTCTTTCCATGAAAGAAACAGTTTTCTTCTGCCACAAATAATTTTTGCATAAACACGTTAAACTTGGCTCTCAAACTTTGCAATTTATCAAAGTTGAAAGTATTTTCCTGTAAAAATTGGTAGACATGATAGTCTTCAGACTGTCAAAAAATTTAATTTTTATGTGAGACATACTGTATCAGGCTAGCAGCTGGCTGTCCACACTGTGTCATATGGATGTTAAGCTATTTTTCAATATAAACATCTCGTGAGATGCGTGTGGTCACGTGCAGTGTTTGTATTCGTGTTGTGTTGAGAGACTGTACCGGTTGACCTTGACTACTTCCGCTCACTACCTCCCTAGCTTATCTCCAACAATTATTTCTTAACTCTCTCAATCACATGCACAAACATGCACATTAGTTGTCGCCAGCCCGACGATTAGTGGGAGAGAACTTTTATGTGATAGAAGGGTACTTTGATGCCAGCTTCTAGCACAGAGATAAAAAGAAGTATCAGCCAGAAGTAGCATAAAAAATAAAAAAGAATCTGCCTGCCCAGGTCATTTGAAATTGTTTTATAGGGTTCCAAGTTAAAGTGATAATTTCGCCAGTACGCACCCTCTCGTAACTTGATACAAAAGTAGTATATATTGCTGCCTCTTTTGCTTGTAGAAAACATAGCGTACCAATTTCTTCACGTTTCTCGTGATTAATGACCGATTACCCCTCCTTCCCAGACGCCCCTCGTTAACACGGACAAATTGTAACTGAGACAGCTTCTTCCTAACTTTTAGTATGAGTTATGGGTTCACTTTACAGTAATACAACGGCTCCAGTGTTACTAGGAACAATGTTCTTTTAATTTACTACTTCCTTATGATGTCAGTAGCTTGTTTCATTACTATACGGACATGCACATTGTACCAGCTGGAGTATGATTCAAGTAGTAGTTCAAATCTCCACCTGTCTGAGAGTTTATTTTGACTGTTTTACTTTGAATATTATAGCTCAGTATATCTTCTGTTCTTGTTAGAAGCGATTTAATGATTATATTTGTTGGTGAAAATGTTATTACCTGTATACATATAAATATAATTACTCAACACATACGTTATTCAATTTACTGTACACTGTAGTTGGTTTCCATTTATCAAATTAATGATCCAGCATGTAATGATATGAACAATCACACAAAAGTATTTTTTTCAAAAACTGTTTCATCACAAATGCTAACATGTGAAAATATTGTGTCCTCTTATTGCTGTAGCGATGAATGTCTTCTTGAGTGGTTGAAGTCGTTAGCGGTTCACGGAGTAGCAGTGCTGGAGAACACACCACTCAAAATGGACCAGGTCCGGCAGCTTGTAGACAGAGTAGCATTCATTAGGAAAACTGTCTATGGGTAAGAACAATTTTAAAAATTTAACCTTGTAGGTATAAGTTATTTTTAAGTAGTGTAGGGCTTACATAGTATATTCACCCAGGTGTCATTGAAAACATAGTAGTATGCATCCATGCTTTGTACTGTAACTGCCACCTGGCATTTTTATGAAGTATCTACAGCAGGGATGCCACCAAGTTCATTTCCAAAATCCTGTAATTAGCATTAAAAATCCTGTAATAATTCAAACTTACGTCTACGTACTTTTCCGAAGTTTTTTAGAAGATTCTTGCTGTAGAATTTTGATAGTAAAATTAATATGTATAGTAAATTGTTATAGTATTGTGAAAAATTGAGATGTTATACAGCAAACCATTTACTGTTAATGTTTTTTACAGACTGAACTATTTTCTAATCTGTTTTGGTAAAGTAGCAGTGAAACTTTCCACCCGTTTTCCTATTTGGAAAAATTTGTAGAATAAGTGCGAACATGTTCAACTGACTACTTATTGTTGAAAAATTAATATATCTGCATAAGTTTAATGAGGGCCTCGAATGAGACGTAGTTTGCTTGTATCATGGCGCCGCACATAAAATGTAAATACACGTATTTATTAACATAATCGCCGCATGTTTCCACCAAAATTTTTGGGACAAAATATGGGGCGCAGCCATTATGAGGGGTTTCAAAAATTTTCCTTTTTTATTTATTTTGGCATAAAATAAAACACAAATTTACTTACATTTGTTTGTATATAGCATGACCTTTTCTGCAAAAATAAAGGGAAAGATTTGTAGGTTTAAAATAAGCACAAAAAGATTAGTGAATCTCGTTAATCCATTCATATGCGTCGCTAATTTTTGTGTCAATTGTTGACAAACACAGATGTTAGAAATATCCGTGAATATCTAACATTATCCGTCTGTCCGTTTAAACCTTTAAATATCTGTTAAAACTGATAAAATCCGTTAAAACGACAAGCCTGATCTACAGTAGTACTAACACCAAAGTTTGAACTTTTTTTTGGTAAAACTCCCTGCATTACTAGTTCATATTACCAGTTTAAAATAAAATACACTGTTTCTGTCAAAACACTGCTAAATCATGGTATTAATTACTGGTTGTCACTGCAGTAAAGCATATTGTTATTATTTTACGGTTTTTAGAGAAGAAATTAATACATCTTTTTTTAGCTTGTCATTTTATTTAAATTAAGTTTTGTATTTTGTTTTATCATTGTTGGACATGGAAAACTGCACTTCAGCTGAGTATTGTTAGATTGCAGAAGGAAAATTAAAATTATGGAACAAATTAATAATTTATATCACAACAGATCATGAGTGACAAACTAAAGAAGTATTTTGAGCGTACGCCATTGCAGCAAATGGTGTGTCACAGGAAACCAGAGAATACACACAAACAGACAAGCAAACAAACAAAAGAACTTTTCAACTTGTAAAGAAACATAAACATATACAATTCACAAGGAATTCTGTCTGTGATTTTCATTGTGGAGTTGTATATGTTTATCTTTGTTTGCCAGTTGCAAACAAAGTCCTTTTCTTTGTTTACTTATGTGTTTGTTTTTGTGTATTTTCTGGTTTTCTGCAATGCACCATTTGCTGCAATGGTGTATGTCCCAAATACTTCTTTAGTTTTAACTTGCCCCCAATGCAGGAATCGTTCAAAAATAACAGATCATGAGTGAATAAATTTAAATTACCACATTTTTGTTCAGTGATAGTAAACAAAATTTAGTTATGTAAAAAGTGCCCAAATTTTTAATGCATTTAGAAAATGGGTTTTAACTTGTAAGATGTTAGTCTGTAAGTTGTTAAGTATTTAATATTAGCCCAAGGAATTTCTTCTGTTGCCATGTCAGCTAGTTTTGCAGCAACCATACCAATGACTGCATGTTTACGTCATGGTGCCATAAACTGATAGTTTATCATTAAGTGAATAATTTAGTACGATGGAAAACATTTCACTCTTTGTAATCTTAGAATTGTGGTGGATTTATTTTCTGCTAAATTGTCATGTGTCCACACTAGATATACGAACTTAAGGCCTATTTACAAATGGCCGTGTCCATGGACGTGACTGTGGCAGTGGACGTGGACATGTCCGAAGTTCATGGTTAGATTTGGCCTCACTGTTCATAATTATTATGTCCGAAGCTGGTCTGAAGTTGTGATTAATTAATATTTTGACCAACTCCTATTGATTTAAACCATTAATTTTTTCCGAGATTCATTTCATTGTTTTCAGTTTTATACCTAGTTACGAATGTCTGCAAAAATAATTGAAAATTTCTTCTGTCTTAGGACACAACTAAGATTCAGTGAATACTTGTCTTATGACCAAACTTGTCCTAAGACACTGTAACTTCGGACGCTGATGTGTCGTCACAGAGTCACGTGCACCAATCAGTGCATTCTTGTCCTAAGACATGACTTCGGACATCACAGTTGTGAATAGGCCTTAATAGTGACAGTTTTTCCTAGCTGCCAACCAGCATCTAACTTACAAACATGTGAAAATAAAAAACAACCATGTCAACAATCACATTGTCATGCAAGCTAATTTATAAGGGTAATATTTCAGAAATAATTATTTATTCATGACCACCTATCTGAGTATATGTCTTGTCATGCTATATTGTAGATGAAATGCTATTTTGTAATATATGCAATGCAATATTTTCATAATACTTCAATGTGAGAATAAATCACCCAAACATGTGGGTGTTACACACATAGATTTTTGCTAAGTTAGTAATGTAAGAATAGTAGGTTTATTTGATGGTGAGCAGTGTGGCCAGCAACAGTGCTGTTTTGCAGATGAATTGCCAATAACAAATATTTTCACATCACTGTAAGTAAAGTACAGTGTGGCTTACAATAGTATTCCGCCTTTGTTGGGACTGCGCGGAAGGTTGTGTTTGTATGTTTGTTTAGTGATTCTTTTGTTTTGTTTTGGAGGCCATGTTGGAGAGGAGAGTAATGGCGGATTAAAAGGTCAATGGTTGTAACAGGAGTTTTTAGTTGGAGTTTATTTATTTACTTGCGTTTCCACAGCATTATTCATGGAACATTTTTGGTCCTCCGGATTCGG
>PNEQ01054047.1:5547-21636 GCA_003012365.1 Medauroidea extradentata | reverse complement strand
TTAGTGGGTGGTGAAGATGGCGGCCGCGAGAGAGGAGGCTGTCTGCTGACCCGCAGGCGCGCCACCCCAACACCCACGAATTCCCTTACAACTCGGCCAAAAATACGTTAAAGCCCGCGGGGCTGACAGAAATGTCCGTGTTGTTGAAAAATATATCACAAATAATAAATTAGACACACAAATCCAAGATAGTTACGTGTATGCCCATATTTACATGTATTTACTTTTATAATTTTACCGCCTGTATGTTTACAATATGGCGGGCGGGCATCAACATGTACAATCACAAAAACGGTAAATACAACTTTTACAATATTCTCAATATTACGTTTATGGACAACACGGCTCACAATATGTATTTAGAGGTCCCCTTGGGCGTAAATACAATAGGCCTAACTCTCAAAATAAGCAAATTACGGGGCCGAGCGTAAAATATTAACTAAGCACCTACAAGGGTGCGTCATCTTGTGTGAATTCTTTTGCTACAAGTCGAGCCTTGTAACGACTAACAGCTCCATCCCTGCTCGCTTGACTTCGAAAACTTATTTATTCTTCAATACTATTTTATTTTGAAGTCTATCAACTAATACCCGTGTCTTATTTTCAAGAAATGAACTGTAGTATTCCTGCATTCAAGTCACTTGAAAGCGCATTCTTTACCAATTTTGGCCCGCTGATGTCATTTATTGTGTGGTATGTCACTATATTGGGAAACTAATTCATATGTCTCTCCCTTGTTAGATACCAACGTTAAACTTCTTCTCGAAGAGTAATTAACCTTTTCTGATCACCTGTGTGTTCATATTTTCCTGGATAAGGCCACTGGAGTGTTCCACCTTTATGAATTCCTGTGTTCATAGAAAGCACTGGGTCAGGAAACCCCAGAAAATTTTCACAGACACTTTCATCTAACTGTTTTGCAGTTGTGTCACACTGAAGCTGTAAAGGAATCACTGTTGGTTGAGACATTTCCTTACGCATGTTTTTTCACATATCAGTTCCTCGACGCTGAACTCCATATTTACCTTTTCACTGAACGTCACATCACGATCATTGCAAATTCTTATAGAGTTCTTTGGGTCTGTTATACTGTATCCCTGTGTATCCTCACAATAGCCAACAAATATCATTTTCTGACTCAGTGCATCCCACTTCCTTCAACGTTGTTTTGAGACATGTACAGCAGAACAGTAAAACATCCTAAGATGTCCCCATCTTCTCACCTGTCCATGCTTCTTCTGTTGTCATATCCTTTATTGCTTTGGTGGCAGATTTGTTTTTCAAGTATATAGCTGTATTGACTGCTTCAGCCCAGTACCTTTTACCTAAACCAGTGTCTTGCAGCATAGAATGAACTATCTCAATAATTGTTATATTGGCTCTCTCTGCTAGTCCTTTCTGTACAGGAGTATACTCTACTGTCAGCTGATGTATGACTTTCGATGAGTGGTAGTTGTGAAATATGACTGACAAATTCCTTCCCATTATCAGACCTCAGAATTTTCGCATCCATTCCTGCCTCATTTTCCACAAGTGCCTTAGTCCCTGTGATTTTGTATAAAACTTCACTTTACGACTTCAGGAAGTAGCCAAATGTTTTTCTTTTGGCATCGTCTATGAATGTTAGCTTGTACTGAAGAGTTTCCTCGATTGTTTTCCTTTCAAACAGGTCATTTTCTCCCGCAGGGAATGTTATACCTGTTGGCAAACTGTTGTGGAGTAACATCATGTTTGCTTACCGTAAGTGTCCTAACATTCTGTGCACACAGTGTTTGTATTTGTTTTTCTGTCACAAAGCATGCCTCTTCAACCACATCCATCTTGTAAATTCCACTTTTTTCTGATGCTGCCACCTTCTTTATACCCTTAATTTTACAGTATTTTTTTGCCTTCTGTAAATACAACTACCATACCCTTCCTAACCATTGTAACAGATTTGAGGTTTGTTTAAAAATCTGTTATGTACTGTAATTGTTTAAAGGCCCTCACTGCCTAGTTTCACTTTGACATCCCCTGTACCAAGGTTATGCAGCTTTTCATTACTGGCACATATAACAGCCTGCATCTGAATCTATATGCCAATCACCCCTGCACCCACCTGCCAAGAGCGCTGTCAACAACGACCAAACATCGTGCCCTTTATTTCTAGGTTCTTTCTTAGTGTAGTCAAGGGCCTGGCTCGTTACAACTGAAACATCTAACAGAAGGTTTCTTGTTGGGTTTGTTGACATAAGATATACTTCCTACCTTGGAATGTGTAGGCCTGCAACTTTTTCTAGATAAGCATGCAGATCACTGTGGTGTCATTGATAAATGCAGTGCTTGGTGTCTTATTGAAGCAGCTTGCCTTTTACAAACTCACATTTTATTTTCACCCTTCAACTTTCTATTGCCATTGCCGTTGGGTCATACTCTTTCTGTGAACTGATGCGTGCTAACTGTTGAGCGTTTGACGTACCGTAACTTCCATTACACACTGTGCCATGCTTTGGTGACCTAACCAAATTCCAAACAACCTCAGCAACAAGTCTAATCTGTGTACGAGTCCTTTGTCTTCATATGCATATTTAAGTTTGTCCCATGCTTCTTTTGCGGTTTTTGATGATCTCACATTAACCAAACAATGCAGCCGTACCATAAGACAAATTTTTGCTCTCACCTGTTGGTCTAAATATTCCCTCTTGGGATCCACTGTTTCCAATGCACTTGCCTTCTTATGAACACACTCCCATAATTTCTCATACGCAAGGTACAGTTACATTAAAATTTTCCGGGCATAATAATTACACTAACGTGACCAATGATATTGTGAGGAGGTATTCAGTACTGAGGGCACGCGACAAATTCACACTTTGTTTTTAACAGAGATGTAAGCGACGACGTTGACGGGTCACGTGACAGGGGATTAAAAGGCTACTGGAGGGTGGGCCACGTCAATGACAACTCCTCGAAAGCCCTGTTGTCACACTGCCCATCGTCTCCATAGCAGCCGTAAGGCCGCCATCGGTGCGACCGTAGGTGGCGTCCCCGCTGATAGGCGTTGCTGGCAGCTGGTGTTTGCGTGGGCATTGAGGGAGCAGGAACCTTACCTTGCAGCATGCCGCCGGGGTATGCGGCCTCATCTCTGTACCAGTTGAGAGCTGGCTAGGCGCTCAGCTGTTGCTCGCAGTTGTGGCAGCACAGTGTTTTACCCGTCCCGGCGCGTGGATCTCTGTGGTGACTTGCTACTGCTTGACACTCTTGTGACCCCTGGGGAGACGGGCTGTGTGTCACGGGCAGCGATGCCATCACGTATTCTGTTGTTGCAGCCTGTGTAGGGCTCTCACCCAGTGCTGTGCGGCTGTGAGACGTGTCATAGTGATTCGCTGATGCCCGTTGCGCCTGTGGTCCTTCGGTGGGCACCGTGGGCATCTGAGTGTTGGTCCATGGCGACATGCTGTTTGGTCCTGTTTCGGGCTCATGGTGCGTGTGTTGCCTGATATTGGCCTAGTCTTCTTGGTTATTACTGTTTGTTATATGCGGCGTAGGCGAGAGATAGAGTCCGTGGTGCTTGCGTCGGTGGCTTCGCAGGTTGACGCATTAGTGCATCTTGGAGTTCCTAATGGCCAGTAGGGCACTTGGTTGCCAGTCATTGGTGCACCCTCACTGGCCTCATGTGGCGTGACATCGTAACTGAATATTCCTTGTGGGATCTTGACGGTTATTGACGATGGCGTGGCGTGTTCAGTGCTTATTTCGATCCCTGTTTTCAACGTATCGTCGCTGTGGATTTTGATGTGTCCGCGTGGGTTCATCTGGACAATGTACAACGTGGCGCTACGGCATTTTAACACATGGTGCGGTCTGCTCGATTTTTTTGCCAGGCCTGTGCAGATGTTTTTGGCAGCCTTCGACAGAGGGTGTTCCCTCACGTACACCAGGGTCTCAGGGCAGATATCTTGCAGCGTGTGCTGCATTCTGGGTAGCCACTGTTGCACGTACATCGCCTGGTGGCGTGTGGCTGCGGCAAAGCGTGCCTCCCACTCGTCCTGAGCTGTGACTTTATCCCGTGGAGGCTTGTTGCTGTGCGTTTCAAAGCCGCCCGGCGGCATAAGATTTTGGCCATGGAGCAGTTCTGCAGGTGACGGCCCGGTGGCTTCATTCCTCCGGTTCTTTAGGCAGAACAGGGCCTTTGAAATGTGCCTCGCCTATGAGGTGTGGTCATCCTTGACGATGAGCCGGAGCTGGGCCTTGAGCTCTTGATTGTGCCATTCTGTCGAGTTCGCTCGTGAGTGGTACTGATCGGTCGTATGGTATTGTACCTGCTAGGCGGTGCAACACTCCTGCCACTTCCAACCTGAGAATTGTACGCCGTTATCTGTGAGTAGGTGTTGCGGGAATTCCCAGTGTGGGAAGAACCCAGTGGCCAGCACCTAGGTAATGTTGGTAGCCAGTGCAGACGGCAGTGACTACCAACACAAACCTCTTCCCATTGTCTGACCATGGATATGGTCCCATCAGGTCTAGTGCGACATCTTTGAACTGTCGCATTGGCAGTCATGGTCGCTATTGCGCCGTTCCATCTGTACGGCGTGATTTGTATAGGTTACACTGGTGATGCGAATACATAGGCCCGGATTTGGTTCATCGTGCCAGTCCAACGGTACGTTTGCAAGATATTACGGACAGTTTGAGCGCCGCCTGGGTGTTCTCCAATTGTTTGTCATGGTGGTAGCTGATGACAGTGCTCCGCACGTCAGGAAGCACAAAAACAAGCTGTTCATTGTCGCCTTGCGTCAACCTAGTTTCGGGGCAGTCGCCTATCATGCGCCAGTTAGGTGTCTGTTATCAGATACACTGCGCCATTTATTTTTTTCACGGTTTCCTCACAGGTCCGTTGTGCTTGCAGCACTGCCTGGTAGACTTGATCAACTGTTGGTGTACAGACAGGTGTGGCATTGTGAGCCGTCAGCTGTTGCAGCCTCCTGCTGGCCGACTGTGGCAACACTGTCTCCCACTCTTCCTCAGACAGAGCATCGGTTAATTCGTTTTCCGTGCCTGGGACATGTTCTGCATTAAAATCATATGCCTATAGTAGCATTGACCAACGTGTCAATATGCAGCGTGCTTCCCTCAACTTGTGTAAGCAGACAAAACATCTATTATCCGTCTGCAAAGTGAATTGCTGATATTTAACGTACAGGCGGTAGTGTTTGATTGCCCAGATAATGGCTTAGCATTCTCTCAAATTGACATCATAGTTGCATTCTCGGGGCTGAAATTTTGCCCTCGCGTAATCAATAGTGAACTTCTCTCTGTCTGCGCTATATTGTTTGGCGCCCAGGCCGTCGAGGCTTGCATCTGTCGGCAGGTACAGGTGTCTATTAGGATGGACTCATGCGAGAGAAGTGCATTGGCTAAACCGGGGCTTAACCTTATTGAATGCACTTTGCATGTCAGGTGTCCACTGATAATCGCGATTGACTGAAAGCATGTCTGTAAATGGAGCAGTGATGAGTGCGAACCCTTGGATGTATTGTCGTAGCCAATTGATAATTCCGAAGAACTTCCACAATTGTTTGCATGTGCGAGGTTCTGGGTAATTTTGAATAAGGCGTTTATGTTCGTCGCTTGGGCGGCTCCCAACTTCTACTACAATGTGTCCCAGGCCCTTGAGGCTTCCTTTACTGATACTGCGTTTGTGGTTGACGCACGTTAACCCGTTGATAGCCAGTCGCTCTAACGCTATTGCCAGGTGTTGGACGTGTTCTTCCCAGGTTTGAGACCAAATGACTACGTCATCTAGATACACCATGGCTAAGTCGCCGATGATGCCATCTAGCACGCGGGTCATCATAATTTTCTTGAATTTTGTGGGGGTGCACTTCAGCCCAAATGGCATCGCACAAAACTGGAACCAATGTCCATCTGGTGCAGTGAACGCAGTTTTGTGTTAATCCATGTGTTTTAACTGGTACCTGCCAATAAACACTGCATAGGTCGAAGGTGGTGAGAATTTTGGCGCTCCCCTGTAAACTGAGGGCGCTCTGAATTTTCAAATCCAGTGGCGGTGTACTTTGAATAATTCTGTTCAGCGACCGGAAGTCAGCACAGAAGCGCCAGCTCCCATCCTTTTTCAGCGTCAGGGTGATAACGTCATTTTATCTGCTTTTCATGGGCTCAGTGACTCCGTTGGCTATCATCTCCTCAATTGGCTTGTTGATAATTCGTAATTGCTGTGGGCCATACCCGTGCCGAGGAATGTATACAGACTCATCATGAACTGTGATTATTTCATGTTCGGCAATGTTGGTACACCTGAGTGGTTCTGTGCTGTAAACATGTCCCGTCTCTCGTCTAACACACGTTGCATGCCCTATATTGTTTGGGTACTGCGTATTCAAAAGTGTCCAGCTCTACAGAGTTGTGCCCTTTTTGGATTTTTGCCCCGAATTGTTAAACAGTGCGGTGTTCTTCTGCCCTAAAATTAAGCCTTCTTTTTGCAAGTTCAATCACTGTATTTTGTTCCACTAACCAGGGACACCTAATATCAGATCATCCCAGAGGTCACATTGGCCACTAAGATGGTGAGGCTCGATTTAATGTCTCTGATTTTAATGTTTATTTTGGTTGCTCCAATTATTCCGCATTGACTGTTTATGGTGGCAAGCTGTACTACATGATCACATGGCTCAAGGATTACATTCGGCACTAAATCTGTCCGTACGAAATTATGTGACATGGCTATGTTGATAAGCTCTGTAGTCGTTCACTGGCCTACATACACTTTGATTCGTAACAGGTTATCAGGGTTCGTATTTACTTGGTCTCCGGTCTGCCTACTCGATCCTGGTGTTTCCTTGAAGTGACGATAGCCTGACAGGGTATATATACACTATGAAAATGATACTGCTCAGCAGGGCAGAATCAGCAGTGAGGCGCTGCACGTGCCTCCACGTTGAGAGGTTGGTCGGCCGGTGTATTTACGTAGTTCCTTCCCTGGAGCATTCTCTGCTCCTGGTTTATTTACCTCGTGTGCCGTCCGCCCAGCTGATTCGGGCATGATCGGCTGACCGCATTATGGTATGCTTGTCTCCATTCTCACGTATGATGCGCTGGCGCTTTCAGCTGGTGTTTTCTTGCTGTCCCGATTTACACTCATCACGTTCCGCATGAACTTCTCATATTCCGCGAAAATAATGGGGCGTAAGGCTGCTCTGAATTTGGGCTGTGCGTTGTCGATGATGCATTCCAGTACACCCTCCTGTGTCAGGTTGGGGTGGTAACGATGTGCGAGGTTAACTTTCCGTCCTACGTAGGCTTCTAAACCTTCCTTCTCCCCTTAGCTCTCGATGAAAACCGCCAGTTGCTGCCGTAACATAGAATATGAGTTGGCATAGCATGCCGTGTATTTGTGTATGAATAGGTACCAATTCATATTGTATTCCTGCGTGTTTCCCCACCATTGCTGGGCCTCGCCCCTCAGTTGTTTGCCGATCGCCCCGGGCCAGTCAATAGGGGGTACTCCATATCTGTGTAGGCACGACACGCAGTCCTCCAAGAAGGCGTTTGGGTCTTCCGCTTCCGCTCTGCTGCCCGAGAAGGTCGGTAGGCTTTGAAATTGGCTTGGTGTAGTTGTACATGTAGGTGCCATAGTTTCAGCAGCTCTGAAGGCGTTGGTTGCCTGTAATGGTGTATATTCAGGGTGGCTTGTCTGTGGTTGGCTCTCCCAGAAGTTTGGAGACCGGTTGTGTACGAACATGTTTGCGGGGTTTTGCGGTGTGACATGCTGGTAGTCTGCTGTTGGCAGGTGTTGTGGGGTTACTACCTCGCTGTATGTTGCGGTCATTGTTTGACACTGGTTGCATGTCAAGCCGCCTACCTGAACTGCGGCCCGCTCTGTGGTGGTGACACAGACTGCGTTATACCGTCTCAGGCATCGCTGCATGCTGCGATAGCTGCACCCGTTTTTGTGCAGAATGGGTGTTGGCACCGACGGTCGTGATCTGCCTTTGGTTCTTGCTGTTTTTGTGCTGGACCGACAGGGCGTGACGGGGTCCGTGTCTCCTGACAGTAATCACAATGAAAAGTCTCTTCAATTATCGATGGCCATTCATGAATGTGTGTGCAGGTAGTGTGAGTTTGCCTCCTTCAGATAGTACATGGGATGATATCAGCCATAATGCCTGTACAGGTGACACGGGTGCAGCTTTGCATCGCGTTCCCGAAACCATTGTCTGTCGGGCCATGGAATACAATAACAGGTATTTATTGTTCCCAGAGTAAGCAAATCAGAGTTTTGAAGTAGAAAGAAATACACATGGAATACAACAATATAGAAAATTACAGCAATTCTCATCACACCTATTGGGGATGATACCAAAAATTAAATCTTGAATTAAGAAAAAATGTTTATACCTTAACAGCTTACAGTATAAAATGCACTAAGTTTATTTTCATTGGATACATTTATCTTTGAATTTCAACTTAACTAACTTAAAGTGCACTACTAATATTTCCATGAGTGTTCAAGGGTACGTTTACCCACAAATACCAATTAAATACAACAAGCTAAATTGAGCTACAACCTGGCACACCAGCGTTGTGCAAGTCTATGTACTATGTACTATCAACAGTACTATAGAATAGTGAATAGAATTAATTCCGTGTGCATTTATGATACTCGTACATGAAACAATTTACATTACTTTCTTGACTAGCAGAACACCTGCTAATTATCTCTGAAAACAGTAAAATTGTATGAGCCTTCTTGCACCTTGGCTTTTGTTCGTCCGCCCTGTTCAAGAGGAGAGTAAAACAAATGCCAGAACAGTACCTTAATTGCAGACCCTTATGAAATCGCCGTCCGTCCAAACCTTTCCCGCTTGGCACAATGGTTGGCCTAAAAACTACGCCCATCCCTGAAGACCATTAAAAGACTTGAAGATTAGGCGAATTTTCCCTCTACACTAGGTCGTAGTCGAAGCACAATGCGCACACACGTTTACCATCAAAATAGGCAAGCTTTTACTCAAAAAACGTACACCTCCAAAGACGTACTAGTTAGTACAATAGGCACTCGGTACATACGGAGCAACATGCCATTAACATTAGCTGCAGCACCAGTTTTGCCGCGAAGTCTGCTAACAATCACAATGTGACATGCTCATTTTAAATTTCCAGACCTGCCGCCTGGCCATTTTGGTTACGAAACTCCCGGCCTTCATGCTGCCTTACAAAATGTTTACCAAACAGTGATTTTATCAATACTGCACTAGTCGGAGACACTGTAACAGCGATCCATATTCTATTACAAACGCGCATATTACCATTGCTTCAGTAGTTAAACAAAAACTACGTTGACAGTTATTTTCCGCGCCGTCCAACTTGACACCAGATCGCCTGCAAACCCTTGTGATCAATAGTTGACTCTTTACCCAAGCCATCAATAAATCACTTACAATACCACGTTCACTGTACAAGTTAACAAACTTGCATTACTCCCATGAATACTACTCATCGCTACCGTAGTTCCAAACTACACAAACTGTAATATTACGCGGCGTCCGCCGACTGTCTCTCTGGTCTCGGGGTCAATTATTCTCACTGACCTGCGATCAATACTTGACTCACTGTACAAGTTAACAAACTAGCAATGCTTTCGCGAATATTACTCATTGCTACCGTAATTCCAAACTGCACGAACTGTAATATTACGCTGCGTTCAACTTCATTGCCGGCTGTCCGCCCGGGCTGCCGGTCAATACTTCTCACCGCCAGCTGGCGATCAATACTCGACGTTCCACCCGAGCACACAGCTGACGCCTTTCCCTACACACATGAGCGGGCGAACCTTCCTCTCTAAACTCCTCTAAACCAGAGCGAGCGATGCGTGCACCTAATGCGCACACATACATAGCATCACAAACGTAAAATTTAGCCATAACTTAAGCGCACTGCACAACATTACACTGAGTTGTCTGTGGACCAATAGACTGATATAGGCAAGTACATTCCACAGTCAGTAGCGTGCAAGAGGCAAGGTATGAATTCTGCTGTAATATAGCTCAGTCTGTGCAACATATCTGCCACGTGCTGGAAGCTATAGTTGCTGCTAACATAACACAACCATGCTACTTGCTGCACCAAATATAATTCAATGTATAACTCCCTAGTCTTGCTTGCACCCGGGCTTTGGAGTAAGCAGCACCGTTAACAGACTGCAGGACATGATGAAACACTACAAAGTCAGTTAAATACAATGAATTATTTTGGAAGTGAATAAAGGAAAACATTAAGAAACTAATTAAGTAACAGGTTTTGCCAACTTTATTAGCAAACATCTATATGATATGATTATTTAGCACGACATCTTGCACCAGAATGAAATATACAAAATTTATTAATCTGAGATTGCACCATGGAATGTATGTAACTAGTGCAAAGCATGTGCTTCTAAGTAGACAAGTGCCTATTTTCAAGAATTGCTTTTTTTTGATTTTGTAAAATTGGTTTCAGTAAACTTGCAGTTTTCAGTGTATGTGTATATTTAGAATTGGTTTAAATCCTGATCTGGAACCCTGCTTTGAAGTTATATTTGCTAATAACTTACTAGTGTTAGCAAGGCCTACGACTACCTTTCCATAAACTTTTCTAACACAATAAAATATGTATAACTGTTCCATTAATGCATAGTCAAGGTATAGATCATTGCAATGTGTGTTCACAAATGCCACCACAAGAACAAACACAATGCCATTAACACAGCAAGACTTGAGGTATCGCAGTGTAACATCCAAAATGTAAAACATGCATCCAAAATGCATTCTTCAGTTAACAAAAAGGGAGTTTGTAACTGCTGTTCAAGAAGCATTTCACACATAATTTCATGAACAGCAATCCAACAGAGTAACAATGTATATGTGTTACAAAAACTTTGAAGAAAACAGGTGAATTTCTAATTTAAGGTCTAATTTAAGAATGCACCAACTCTTCTGCTCTGCTGTAGTGGCCGTTTTGTATGCTAGCACTTCCTAGGGGTGGTACCCTGCAACAAAATAATTCGGCTCATGTGAAAAAAGAAAACTTCCAGAAATGTCTATTGAGAAGAAAGGATTTGAAACAGATTAGTAGCAAAATCTAAAATTTATGAATTTTTGAAAGTTTAAAGTTAATTTTTGCTCATCGTGTGTAACGAAGCTCAAATATCAAGTTTAGCTTTTATTCTAGACATTTTAACTTTACTACTAGCATCTCTGTATGTAATTTTAAGATAAAAGATTAGTGCCAAAGTCAGTATGATTACGTACTGTTAGTGAAATAATTACCACTTCACATGTCAGCTAAAAAGTTATATGCAATTGCAGGGTGGTCATCTCTGTATTTAGGAAGGTCATTTTACACTAAACATTTATCAAAATATCAATACTTAATTCACTGCCATTTTCAATAGCTTACAAAAAATAAATAAACTTGTATATCAAGAGCTTACCTTGGCTAAAATTTACAATACAGGTACTTAGTTGTCACTATTTTCCATAACAATTCACGCCCTGAAATTATTTTGGGTGGGTTTCAATACAGCCTGTATATTTGCACTATGTCCTTGGAAGGGTGTTGAAAGATTACCTTTTTTGAGGTTGAAGTAGAATTTTTTTAATAAATTATATTCACATAATTAACCTTATGCTAAAGAGGATAATTTCTCAATTATCTGCTCTGCATTTTATCTGTAGCACCTAAAAATAATTTTTTTTAATGTCTATAACAAAACATTAATATGGTAAGTCTAGAGAGTACAATATTGACTTCATAATATAGTTTTAATTTTATGATTCTGGAACAGCCCTTCAACAATATTCTAACTTCAATATAACTTGCCTCACTTATAAATAGACAATGATTTTACTAAGTTTGTGGGACATTTGTAAATGTTAATTAGTAATCCCGGATACCTGTGTTTTCTTACCAGTGATTTTCAATAATCCATAATTTCTAAAATTTGTGATTTTCAGGTATCATATTTTTTTGACTGTCCGTGGTGGGTGGAAAATCCAAGTCAAATTTTGCAAATTTTGATTTGGTTTCAAAAGTTCTAAATCTCTATCCCTAGGGTGGTATCTAATTTTTATTTTTGTCTAAAATCATAATTTAAGCAAGAAGCATCTCATGGTATTTACTCCAGAAAACAGGTGAACCCCTTTTTTACACCCCCTCCTTTTACACTTTTCTTAATTTTACACTTTTGTGATCCCATTTGCTGCTTTTATATTAAAAATTTCCCTGTTTTTACGCTTTCCGGCATTTTACACTTTTTCCACTTTATTTGGGAAGTGTAAAGGAAGGTGTTCCACTGTACCTAACAAGCTTTCATCTAGTTATGATCTGTGTGTAATTTTAATATAAGATAAAAATAAGTGTATGTTCTGTAAACCATAGGTAAATTATTTATTGACTGATGATTACAAAACATGAATAGAAATGATCAAGTTGTGAAACTATAAATTAATACACTTTTTCTTTTACATTTTTAAAATCTTTTCAGCAACCTTTTTATTTACAGGTAGAAGAAACATTAAAATGTACTCAATGTAAGCAAAAACAAGAATGAAACAGATTGATATTTTTAATTGTATTTTTTTTTTATCTGATGATTTCCTTTATAACATAGAATCACACTATTTGTTTCCAAACAAATAATAAAAATTTAAATTCTCGATTTACATTTTCTGAGTCTATTGGCAGTTAAGGGGAAATATTTGTTGCATTTCAGAACATTGAAGATAATATCTCGGACTGTGGATATAAACTTCAAACTAAGAACTAACACCTGTGCTTACTACCTATCCCAGAATTAAAACTACTGTGCATGGCAATACAAGTTTTTCAAACTTAATAAGCATGTGTGTATGCAAGTACAGTCATGTTACAGTAGCTACAGGTACTAATGTGAGATTTGTGGTATCTATGTTTCAGCCCTTCATCCAGGACAATTGGTTACAAGGAAAGAGGAACTGACATTTTACTCAACATTATGGGTAAAAGTTAACAGTGTTGTACATAATGTACTTATGCCAGCCACTCGAATATGTCTAGTGTACAGTTTGTTTTGACATGTACGTCTAAATGCTTAAATACATTTCATGTGAGTCGAAACCGCATTTTCAAGTAAATGTAAACATTTTTTCAAACTGTGACATACGCAAATGAATGATGACTGTATTTGTGTTTGATGAACACAGTGGATATTTATAGGTGTTATAGTAGTGATCCAGATGATACTCAGACACGTCTTCATTACAAAGTGTGTACAAATTATAGTGGTATTTGTGTTGTTGGTGTCCAAGTGTGATAACAAATGTTGATACAACGGTCTTCAACTGGAATGTTGTCTTCATTCATACACAACGTGCAGTGCATTTTGTGTCAGTCATACTGCATTCTGTGTGAGTGTTTGATAGGTGAATGTAAAAATGTGAACTTTAATATCTTAACTGTACATTATGCATAGAATGTAACTGTACATTTTTAAGCAAGTAAGAGACATTTACACTGGATAATAAAAGCAGTAACTGTAAAAATAATGAAATTAATAACAATAAATTATCCATCAACAGTTTGATTGCAGTCAGTGTGTTTCAAGTTCCTGTTCTTCAAGTGTATTCAGTGTATATTTGTCTTTCTAATGTAGAAGGACAAAGTGTTCATAACGTGGATATTCTAGAAACATACTAAAAATATTACTTTCTATGAAAAAATTCTGGTATTGTAACATTTCTTGTGATTACGTGTTATGTAGTCAAAAATTATTTATACTGTACTTGTTTGTAATTTTTACTGTCAGTTTGTTAGTTGTGTTAGCATGTATTAATTGTTAAGTGACTTTCCAACATCGTTCATATCCTTCATGTGCAGTTTTAAGAGAAGACTTAAGTTCTAACCATCATGCTGAAGCACTTCACAAATATTTAATAGACATAACTCCATAATGGTTTAGGTATCATGTTTGAAATTTTACACTATAACATTTTTTGTTAAATCATATCGTTACGTGAAGAATGACACATGACAGACTGTTGACGTTCATGTGGCTTGCTTAAGTATGTGTCAAAAGGTTTAAAATGCTTGTGAAGTAAATCATCACAACTTACTTAGTGACAGAATTTTTTGTTGGTGAATGAACTTGTTCATTATGTCACAGTATGTACTTCAAAATATAAGCGAAGCATCTGAGATGATTGTTGTGCTACAATGTCACAGAAGTAGAATTTTTAATTTCAAGAACTGGTGCTCATAAGACTGCGTAGCCTGACGTCAGTACACGGGCTAGACTAAGTGCTTCCTCTGTAATATTGCAGTTGTGACTGCAAGATGCAGTATTTTATTGATATGGCTTTTATGGTTGTATTTTTCTGTTATTTAGAACTGAATTACATACGTTCTTCTGTATTTTAACTGTAATGATTTCTTAAGTAGCTGGGTATCACCATGATGCACGATTTATTCATAATTATTAATTCAGGAATACCTCATCAACTGTTCAAATGTACTGGGATACTGGTCTTTCACATAGTTTTTATGTAATACAGTAAGCCAGTGATTAACTGAACATACACAGAATGTAAATCAGAGAATACAGAAATATAATGTCTTTCAATACAACCTCTGTTGGTGACAAAATGCTGTTTTGCACTCAATTTTTTAAAATCCAGTTGTAACTGTTGAAGGGTTTAGGAACTATCAGCTTTTGTATCTTTGCATACAATCTGTATCTCTGTAAAGAAGTATTTTCAGCTAAAAAATAACTACAATATTTGTAGTATCAAAATCATGGTAATATATCTTCATAAACATCTTCTAGGTTCTGTTGTGATACTAAAGTTTATTGACACAACTAGGCTTTAGGTCTTCTTTACAAAACTGTGATGTGCCTAGCATTCAAGTGTGATGCAGTACGTATCAGATACTTACTCTTATTTTGTTAGTAAACCTATCATTGCAGGTGGGGCTGTCAAAAATAATCTTCCAGGTAGTAATTTATTTCAGTAATACAGCATCTGACAATGCTTATGAAAGGTGACAGCAATAAAATATGTGCAAGATTTTCTGAATAGGTACAAAAATACAACATCCAGTACCGGTATGCAAAACAATTTCTACATATAAAACAATGCTAGAAAAAATTTGCCAACTAAAAATTAGGTACCGTATTTACTCAATTGTAAGCCGACCTTCTTTTAACATTTTGGACCGTCAAAAATCCTGACTGGGCTTACAATCGGGCTCACCCGTTTCACATACAGTTGTGACCAAATATAAATAAATATATTTATAAAAAAAATAGTACACTTTCATCAGTACTGATACAGACGAACGTGAACCTAATTCATAAAAATGTACAGTTATTGCTAGGCGGAGTGCGCTCTCTAGCAATATCACGACCGGCTAAGAGGTGACGTCACCACGCCAGCGCTGCCGGCCCTTGGGCTCGAGCAGGCCGATCTGGTAGTGTAGATGCCGGCGTCCTGCGGTACACGTGTACCGCCAGTCCGCTACATTTACTGCTTTTATCTAGTTACGTAATACGTGGTTGCTGAGTTTCATATTGAAGAGAAGACATTATACAACAGAGGTTTAAAAAAAATCATCAGATATGCCGAGGAAACGTCTACTCTAATATACTAATGTAATTTTTTATGCCAACTAATTCACATGATAAATTCACAGTTCCATTAAAGCCCTAATTCCGTATTTACCTATCTACCACCCGCACACCAATGTTTGGGAGCAGTTAGGGCTACAGCTTCTTTACGCTTTGCCAGCCAGCTGCCAGTTTGCCTGCAGTAGTAGATACACTGCACCAAGACGTGCAGTGTGTTGTGTCGAACTACAGCGTCTGGCCGTGCTGAGCCCCTCCAAGCTAGCATTCATCGCATGACGTGTCTCGTCCGGCCACTTGTTTATCTACTGTAATTGATTTTACAACAATAATGATTACTAAACGGTATTCGTGGGAACCCGTGTATTGTCTTAAATTTGAGGTTTTATTTTCATAATAAAAGACATAAAAGATATATATTTCTTGACAAGGAGGGGGGGGGGGGAATCAAA
>PNEQ01054045.1:0-22647 GCA_003012365.1 Medauroidea extradentata | reverse complement strand
TACTACCACTACTACCACTACCAATACTACCACTACTACCACTACTATTACTACCACTACCAATACTACCACTTCTACCACTACTACTACTACCACTTCCAATACTACCACTACTACCACTACTATTACTACCACTACCAATACTACCACTACTACCACTACTACTACCACTACTACTGCCACTACTACTACCACTACTACTACCACCACTACTACTACTACCAATACTACCACCACTACTACTACCACTACTACCACCACTACTACTACCACTACTACTACTAAGTATTACACCCTCAATTGGGCTAACGCTCGGTGGCGAGCAGACTCTTCCCCCCTTAAGAGGTGTCCTCGACTGCCGCATGGACGGCGTTGCAGCGTATAATGCGCATACATTTTTACGCGAAACCGCTTAAATTATTCATATTATGTTTACCTACGAAAAGAACACACACTTGAAACCATGCTTCTATTTTTTCAAAAATGCAGCACGCTTGTTAGAAACATGATATTCGGGCCTCTCAAAATGGCTAAAAACGGGTTTTGTAGACTGTTGTAACTCCGAAAATATTACCTGAATTCGTAAAGTCCAAAACGAGAAGCATGCGTTGGTCTTTACTTTATACTATTCAAAAATAAAATATTGAGGCCACAGCTTAAAGTCCAATAGTAAAAAGACTACAACGGAAACCTTGCACGCCAGTTTGGCGCGCTGCGAATAGAGGCGATATGCTTCTCGTCAAGCGTGGGACACTGGCTCTTATCGCTACGCTGTTCCCACGCGTCAGAGGTGGAAATTTGACACCGCGAAGGACTCCTCTTAAGTCGGTTCGTCCCGAACAGACACAGCAGACTCAGGTCCATCGTGGAGGGCCAATCTATCGATGTTTACAATTTGTACCGCTGTCTTTCTCTAGCTACGCTGAGTTCACAAATATCCACCCCGATAACAGCCACGTTCTTGGCTTCGGTCTAGCTCAGCATGTTTACTGAATAAAAACAAACACGTCCAATAAGTTCGTCACGCGCCTATCACAGCCGTATTTTCCCGAGCTCAGGGCAGAGACAAAGCAACAATACTATGGGTGATTGGAAGTTCACAAAACAACTGACGAGATACACAACTGCTCGGTATTCCGTGTTTAATTGCCACGATTCCCGACAAATTAGATCTTACTGGAGCAACACGATGACACTTTCCAGGAGGACAGACGCCCGCGCTCCGCGATACGTCCTTATGCCCGGGAGACCGTCACACTTCCCTCTACTAACGCTCGCGAAAGCAAGCCAGGCCACGCTATCCCTCCCCCAGCTCCGATCCGGCCAATCGGAAGCTTTGTTACAAACTGCCCTGCCCTGCAAACCGCACTGAACTTAGGCGATTACGGCTGTATTAGATGTCATTTTTAATTTCGGAAGCAAACATAATACATTAATTTATATTCCTGACACATGGATTACGCTATTTTCCATTCTTATCACTAATTTTTACATATATCTTAAATTTTAAACATAACGGCCAAGTGTGAGTTTTAGTTGGTTCGCTGCCTCCCCCCTTCGCCGTCCGCCATCTTGTCTCAGCGGGGCGGCTACCGTCCACTCTTGCTGGGCCCCACATTTATCTTTGCTGACAACCCTGGTCTAGGGTGAAGGGAAACAATTAGTTCCACCCTCATCCGCTCGTAATCAAAATACTAATTTTACATTTTACCATTAAACTACTTCTTAATAATTGAATGTACAAGCTGAGATCCTACAGAGCCCAACACAACTTGAACTGACTCTGTAGCCCTATTCCTTCCAATATTAGTTACAATCAAATCAAAGATTTTCTCACTCTGTAATATTACCAACCATATATCTCCTAAAATTAATAACACTGATCCCCCCCCCCATCATTCTTTACAAACATTTGCCTAATTCACTACATTAAATAATTTATATACTGTGGCCCGGAGGCACATTACAAACTTTAGGTCCTCTCGCCCGAGAGCCTCGACGAACAATCCGAAACACCACATCATTGATCAATATCCATAATGTAATTAACGTAAAACCCGCTACACATAGCTGGCTGTTATTCACGAATGCTCACGCGATAATTTGTATTCACAAAATAAAATGCATAGAAAGGCTTAGTGTGTTACATAGGAATTATATCAAATAATAGTGTCTCACCAAAAAGTTAAATTTGTCGTACTGAATTATTTTTATTTATATGATCTTCGCATGTATGGTTTGTTTCGGAGCAAGTAATATTCACGAAGTGTATTTATATTTTTACCACGATAATTCCGAAACAAACCGCTGACAGTGTAAAATTCGTAATGTTAGGTACTAAGATACGTTTTACAACTTTTAATTATACTTAATTTAATAATTCGGTCGAATTAACTAACCACTAAGTGAACTTTTAAGTGCCAGTTCAAAGCACGACCTCACTTCCGTTATATGTGTGGGGAATAAAGTATTAACATATCCTAGTTTTGTTGTTGAATGTGTTGTACGAAAACTTTCTTTTCGTTTATGACATTGGTAACCTATATATAAATATTTTGATATGCCGCCGATATTAATATTAATATATGTTCTAATGTATAATGGCTGGCCAGAAGCCTATTATTACCGCGATGTTCGAGATGACGGTTGAAAGCAAATATTGAACTCTGTACTCAGGTCCTGACAGCACCGCGTCGTGTGACACGTGTGTATAATGACGGTTACAACATAACAGAAAAGCGCACAATTTTAACTAATTGTAGCTTCTGAAGTCCTAGTAAGCTTCCGGGTCCTCAAGAAGTCTTGGCATTATCAAAGTCCTGACAATATTTACTTAAGTTGTACACACATTTTCAAAAATTTTAAACTTCAAATTTTTTTGGAATGTATGGCATCAGAAAGAAAATTGACCCATTATATAGAAGTTTGTGATTTTAGGTAATTATGAATGATTAATGGAGTCCTCGCAAATAATTAGAAAAGTGAAAGTTCTCAATGGATACCTTAAACACGTATGTGTGTGTGTTAATGATTATAATAAAAGTCTGTATGGTTGAGCTATGATAGCTACAGGACAGAAGATATTATGGTATTGGATATCCAGGTATTGTTTTAAACGGATATGTGTGTAGTATGGTGTATACATGAGTATACGAAAATATTAGATTTAATTAATGGAATAGTTTTATTTTATAATGTGTGCAATAACATTTTAGCATGGCGTGTATTATTAGATATTATCTCATTATTTATGATTGATATTGTCTCTCAGGTTGGTCGCTACAGGAGATAATGTTGATGTGCACGATCAAAAATTATTTCTGTAGCTTAACTGACATAACTGACTGATTGGACCTTCATAGTATATTAGTCCAAGCATTAAGGGAAATTCAAAGGAAAGAGTTGGTGGAGTTCTGATATTTAGTAACCTTTTGTTTTTTGGGTCGCTGAACACGAATTTTAGGTTTTCCAACAATTTTTTCCCGGAAAATATGTTTTTTTTCTCGCGAAAACATGCATATGTAAATACAGAACTTTTTTTATATTTTAAATATAACTCTAACTCTGTGCATTTTACATAAAAATTGATTCTGTACAGAATTAAAGACGATAAAATTTCCTATAATTTATGTATTTAAGGTTATTTTCTCCGATCAACGGTTTAGCTGTGAGAGTGACGCAAAAATTGACGAAAAGAAAAAAATGCTCAAAAAGCATGAATTACGCCAACTGCGGGGATATAACATGAAATTATTAAATCTACATACATTTTGACCTTATATGGTAATCAGGATCATAAAATTCACACGAAAATACAATGTGAGGATTGCACAATATGCTGGATTTGTGAATTATACAATTTCAGTCTCCCATAGAAGTCTAATGAACGTAAATTACGCGCATTTGGGTAGCCTGCCAAAAAATACTATTCCATGATTTTTAAGAAAGTACGTTTTAGTAGCAGAAAAGTTTTAAAGAATGGATGACATTGTATCGATACGATGTCTGATAATGTCAATTGTGTAATAAAATGTAAAATTAAAGTAATAAGGGTACTAAAATAAAAAAGACGATAGTATCATACCTAATTTCTCCCTCTGTATCCTTCGTATGAAGGTCTTGTCTGTTCATTATCAGCTACAAAGAAAAACGCAGTTAGTGGGTATTTTTAATCATTTCAATGTTTACTATGTAGTCTTTAGTAGACGGTAATATTTGTTGCCTTGGTGTGTTTCCGTTAGGTCATCCAGGATAGGAATGTTCAATTCCAACTGTGTTTCATCATCCAAGTCGTACAGACGACTATGACGTTGTTGCAGCTCCCCTCGCAGTTGAAGAACACTGCCTTTCTGCTCTCACAGTTCTTTGTGCACACGCAGGACACCAACTTCAACAAAGCTGGGGGAGCTGAGGGTAGCAGGGTTGTAGCAGGCTCAAGGCCAGTTTTATTCTTCCATCTCCGCTCTTCTGCGTTTGTATCAACTCCTAGCCAATGCTGGACCTGATGGTATACTCTTAACAATTGTTGCTGTGCTGCAGCTACAGATGGCGGTAGTGCAGCAGTATTATAACTGAACCTGAAGGCTAATTTCTTGTTGGAAATAAATCTCAGGTGGTTCAGGGAATAATGTTCGTTACATTATATCCTTACACTGAAACCAGAAAACGTTCCCCAGCAGCAATAACCATATACTGTGTAGCGTTTGAGTTTGTGAATACTTTAACGTCGGCCAGATGCGAATTCTTAACAAGAGTTATCACAAAGTTAATTTTCCCTTGATTAAAGAGTGCTGGTGTATTGTCGCAACCCCTCATTGCATGTAAGAAGATAATGTTTTCAGAAATTGTTGAACTTAACAGCATCAATGGGGGAAAATGAAGCTGGCAAAATGTTGCCCTTCCCGAGGTTTCAAAAAGAAGACATTTTCAAATTTATAGATACCTATTAAATTCAGCTAGAGGTCCACATCTTCTCCAACTACAACCACTGTCTCTTTTGTTGAATCCAAGGTCAAGACAGTGTTCACAATCAGTGTGTCCGCATCTTCTTTTGCTTGCTTGCTTGCATGTCAGTTCTGCTGATGAGAACTTTGTAATCAACATAGATATCGATCGGCTTTTGTTTGTTTTGTGTTAGCCAGGAGATTTTCTTTGGATGTTGTTGGTATCATTGTGCCCTCAAATAGTACGACAGCTGAAGTATGTGACCTTGATCTTCTCGTTCGCTCAGCAGTTTTTGTACTACCTTGTACCTCATCAAGGTAGCCATCAAAGATAACTACTGCCTGTTGTTGATATTTTGACTTGACATAATCCACATATTTGCCGCAGATAGAATAAAATTATTTATTTGTAGGTCAAGAAACAGTATGCAGCAAAAAAAACCACCACCAATGATGTATTGAACTTGGCCGCTAAACTGCTTATTTGTTAGGGGTTTGAATACTCTGTAGAGAGCAGATTTTGTTCCCTCTCTTAAGCCATTGTCGAATAGGGACAAAGAATAAGGGCCTAGGTCATAGGTCAAAAACTCTTCCACCACTTCATTCGAATTCTTGACAACAGAAATTCGTTGAAACAAAGTTGTGGGACTAATAGGAAGAACCCACTCATTGTCTGCTTGTATTGCACTGTTAATTAAAGCAAGAGGTATTACTCTGTCAATTTGTTTAAATTTTACACTTCTAAAGTCACCACCAACAACTCTGTTGGTTCCCTTAATGCCCAAATTACAAGACTTGTGGCAGTTAATTCGTCAATTAGCTACAATACCAGTGCTTAATGAAAATAAATTAAGTTGTCGAGGGAAATGCTGCAGTAACCGTTCATACATCTTGGCCCCATCCTCATTGTCCCATACAACGCTTGCATTCTTCAGTCCTACGTGCTGTTCTGAGTAATGAAATTCTACATCACAATAATTTTCTATTTGTTCATAAACATTCTGCTTGCGAGTCATTCCCTTAGTCCGCCTTGCTAATACACCTTCCCCCACCCCTCGACCATGAGTGAGAACTTCTTGAAGTTTCATGCTTTTCATGAGATACTGTTCAATCGTCATGTCTGCTCATGTTCCACACCAGAACTTCGGTGATCATCAAATTGTGAAGAAGCCCTAAGTGGTAATTTTTTTCTAATTATTCGACAGGCATTATGTGCTTCAAATTCAACATATCTTGCAGGTACAGGTGAGCATATGTAGCATAAGCAAAGTAACATGACGCACGAAAATATGGTAGCATGCTGCAAATAGTTTCAAGGTGTTGGTCTCAGTTTCCCATTCTTTCAGATATGATAAACATTTTTACGAAAGTTACCAGTATATTACCAGTTACCAGTTATGTACTGCACCCAGAGCTGGACTGTGGAACCATGTTGTTTTAATTGCTGTAGTATATCTTCCACCTTCTCTTTGATTTCGTGACACTCTTCCGAGGCAGAGGCAAGGATCACTGATTTGTCAAAATTGTAGAGCATGTCTGTCAGATTTGTTTCTGTTTCTGAGGGGAGGTTAAGAATTCCCATGACAGTCTTCATAAGAGCTCCATGCGCTAAAATATGAGTTCTCACTGCTCTGTAGTAAATATGCCAGACATCTTTTTTTCAATTGAATTCACTCACTGTATATGTAGTGTTGAATAAGTTCTTGAGGCCACTGCTCTCCATTATGTAGCCAATAGACCCTAAAAAGATCATAAGTAAATGAAACCCACCCAATCTGGAAACAATGTTTTGTAACCTAGAATCTGTGCAATTAGAAATGACATATCGGGTCTTCAAGTTCAAAAGTTGGTAGAATGTCACCATACACATCTTCTGGCCTGTTGCTGTACACTTCTCGGCAGCCTCCAATAATGCAGTGAAGATGGTGTCATAATCGATGGGAGGTGCATTTATGAAGGTAAGGTAAGCTGTAAATGTTTGTTCAAAAGGGAGGTCTTCTGTCGCTTGTTCCATGAACACATCCCATCTTGTTGTTAAAGTGATGTATTTATACTTACTGTACAGCCAAAGAATCTCAGCTGTACAAGGAGAGACATTTTGGGTGGTTGGGAAAGCATTACTGAGGTATTGAATCTTAATTGATTTCAGAACTTTACCACCCTCAGTTGCCTCAAAATATTTCACATTCGCTGCCCCAAAACTTTCAACAACTGCAGATGATGGTATTCCTGTCAATTTGGGAATTTTATAAGCAACAGGTACTGAAGTTGCTGGGGCCACAGTGTAAATCCCTCCCAACACATGAAACGTATTGTAACTATCAACTGTTTAAGTATTAAAGTCTGCGTTGTCGAAAACGAACTGATAAAATCCTTTTTGTGTTGTTTTGATCTCTGGTTTCATGGCTGATGATATTTCAAAACGTACTGCTTCCTGGTATGAGCTACAAAACCCTAGTGAATTCAATACTTCTAACAACTTCCGGGATCCACTCTTCCTTTAAGTTAATGTTACCAGTCCAACTTGTACATTCGACAAAAATTATTTTGGCCTGACAGCAGCGATGATACTGTGAGAAAGTGCATTCAATTTAACTTTCCACTTTTGAGTAGGTATTCCTCTTTTTTCTCTTCACATTCAGAGTATCAAAAATAACAGTTCAGAGTGCCAGATACAACAGATTCACTCTTTTCCAGGAAGTAGTCTGGTGGAGGATAATCACTGGTGTCATGCATTTGTGATCTGATGTCTTCGCAAATAATTCGTGCTGTCGCTTTAACCACACGAAGCGTCTCTTCTTGTTCAGATTTGCACTTTTTCTGATACCGTGCATCAGTCAATATTTTCTCACCTACATTCGTGAAACACACGCCACTTCTTCTGTTATGATTGATTGTGAGCAGTATGTCATCTTCATAGTTTTTCAATGAGGTGACTCTTGGCCGTTTTTAAATATGGTATGTAACTTCCTGTAATCTGCTCCATCAGCTCTTCCATGGAGAACTGGCATTCGTCATTGCTGTTTTCACGGTAATCGTAGATTTGTTTCATTGCTGTGTTGATTTCATCTGGAAATGGACCACGTATTTTCTGTTCTGTAGCTTTCGGCCTGCTATGAAGATCTTTAAAACACTTATCGTGTTACTGAGCGTCTGCTGCGAACAAATCATTTACTGCCTCGATGCGCTGAATTACTGCCCGTCCATAATCATCATTGTGAGCTCTTGTTGTATTGAGAACTGTCTCTTTCACTGTCTTCTGACACACACAGTATACACATTATTGCGCTCATGAATTGAAAGTTTCGTTCGTGCGGCAATAAACTCAGCTGGAATGCGCAGTCCACACAGAAAACAACGAGTCTGAAACTTAAATACAGGGACTGATGACCTTAGTACTTGAGAAGTAGGTGCACTTTGCTGTTCAATCTTCTTTAAGTAAGCATTTATCATACGTCCATTCACATATGATGTCCTAAACATTTCTTGCACATTCAGTGAAGTTTTACCCTTAAAGAAATCCCCCTTTTCATAATTACTCTTAGTACTGGCCTCTATAAACGATGTAATAACACGACCTTTAACATTTGAAATAGGTGTTTCATCTTCAAAAGGAGTATTATAAAGCAAAAACAGTGACATCGCACCAAACTCACGTTGCTTAGGCACCAAGCATACAGAAACAATCAGTGCAGGAGCCCAAAAGTAACTGAGGAGGTTGGTTTCCAGACACCCAGGACTTCACAAAGAGGTGGGAAGACCTGTTAGACATCACCTGTCACCTCATGGTCAACAAAACCTGCGAACAAAACAAAATGTAATGGTTAGTAAAATGATTTAAAATAAAAATGATGTAATTACTAATGATCTCATATACAATAGCTTTTAAAATTAAATTACATTATTAACCCTACAATTTTAATCACGTTGTCATAAAATTGTTATTTAAATAAGATATTTCATTAGTATAAAATAAACTTATAACTCAAAAAGCAAAGTATTACTTAACTGACTACTGAATAGATGGAATGCAAAATATTACAGAACTTAGCTTTCCACTTTCTGATTGATAAGATAGGTTTTATCATGTGACGACCAAATACCTTGTGTTAAAATACCTACTTCCAAGAATTACGTAACCTATTCATCAACAAAACCTTGATTTTTTTTCCTTGGCTACTGAATGAAATGATGTAGGTAGCAAAAATGTCAATGTTAATATTTTGGCTTTTACCATACATTTCCGCAATGCTCTCACAGCTGAACCATTGGCAAAAATAACTTAAATTGCATAACATTATCAAAATTTTATCGTTTTACTATAGTTTATGTTGAAAATTTGCGTTGATTGGATACCTTTCGTGTTACATCGACGTACAGTGCCGAAATTCCACTTTTTTAGTGTTTTTGTCTTTTATCATCCATGTATGCACCACTGTCACAGCTGAACCGTTTATCGGAGAAAATAATCTTGATGACATAAATTATATGAAATTTTATCGTCTTTTATTTTGTATAGAAACAATTTTTACGTAAAATGCACAGAGTTTGAGTTTCTTGTAGATATAGAACAACAGTCCGGTTTTTTCACTTTTTTTGCGAAAAAAAAAATCTTGGCAAACCTCAAATTCGTGTTCAGCGACCCAAAAAGCACAAGGGTACCAAATATCAAAACTCCACTAAAACTTTCCTCTGGTGTCCTGTTTTGAGTCTTAGATGTCTAGACTAATATGAGATGAGCGTTATGTTAAGATTGAGAGCCTTGACAGCATAGCCGGTCCTTACATTGGAACAAACGCAAAAGAGCTGATCTTGAGATTAAGAAACGACATGGCAAAAGGAAAATATGTTATGTTGTATGAAATAATAATTAATAATTATGTTAATATTAAATGTGTATAGGATAGGAAATTTATTTTCTGAGATGTGTTAGGAGTAACATCACTTTGGTGGTTTTATGTATATTTTGTATAAGGTCAAGGAGATTAGTTAAAAATTGAAATCTGTTATATAATGTTCAGTTCTGTATGGTATAATTTTATTTGCAGTGATTAGGTCTAAAGGGCTTCGTTAACGATATGTCTTAATTTGCTTGCAGAAAAGATCGGAAGAATTTAAATGTGTATGTCATATGAGAGTGGATAGAACTGTGGTGGCTTGGTAATTTTTTTACATTATGTTTGTTATTACCGTGTACGTGTAAACTTGTAATTTTAGTTATTTAAGCTGAAGTTGGACTTGATTAGGTATGCATAGGGTAGAAAAAATAGGTGCATTTATAGTTGACGTGTTATTACTGAAGGACTCGTCGTATTATTTCGAGAAACATTGTACTAGTAGTAACACGTAAGATTTTAATTTTGTTTTGATTGGTGAGCTAAAAATTGGACTGAAATGATATGTGTGAAGAGTAAGAATGATATATTATGGTGAGATGGAAAAACGGAAGTAGCTTGACTGTAACACAATCTTACGGTTTTTAAAATAACTCTTGTAATTCAGGGTGATATGAATTATGGTGGACTCAGATAGGTATGTACAAGGTAAAAATTAAGCGCAGTTATTTAAACAGAAATACTACTGAAGAATCTTCCTACGTTTTTGATTGGTCTATAATATGTGTTTCTACATGTACTTATGAAATTATTTTCTTGATAGTTAGGTTTTGTGTCTGACTATGATATGTAAGTGTAGGGTATAAAGAAAGGGTTACGAATATTTAAGTCGAGTAATGTAGCTTGTTCTGTATATTAGCTATACAGCGTGTTAGTTGATGTAAGTAGGTGTGTATATGTCTATATATAAATATATATATATATATATTCATATGTATATATATAAATATATATATATATATTCATATGTATGGAAATATTTAAGAATGGTTAGGGGTGAGTGAGAGATTTTGGTCAGCGTCCAACATCGATTACTTTATAGCTGGAAGAATGGTTAGGTTTAAGTCGGACTGAGATAGGGACTTGGAAGGGAAGAAATTCGTTTTAGAGCTGGAATAGATAAGGAATCAGAGTGGGGGAGGGGGGTAAATGGTGGTAAAGGGGTTGTGGTGTTGGAGAGGGGTATGGGTGGAGGGAATGGTGATGGTGGTGCGGGGTGTTTAGCATAAGTATGAAATGACATGTCAGTTTCTTGGATGGAGTGGTGTTGTTCGGATGGTGTACGCCATGTCTGAAAGTAGTTGAAGAGTGTAGCATATGTAAGTATGCAAAACAGTGTATTTTTTAAAACGATTGATACTATCGGGAATTGAAAGAAGTTTAGCTAAGTTGGTAGGAAGTTGAATGTAGTCGATGGAGTTCTGTAGGATACAAAGTACATGTAGTTATAATAAAAAAATTAAACATTAGTAAATAAGATTTTTCATAATTTATTGATTGTATTTATTGAGAATTGATCGGATACAGCTAAGATGGAAGTCTGGCTTAAGTGATATCCAATAATGGTATTTAAATAAAGTTTTAAAATTATTTCTTGTAATTATACTTTATTTTAAAATTATCAATTAATTTTATACTGATGATCAATACGTGGTCTCAAACGATGGTCCCTACTTCTCAAGATAATCTAGCCCCTATATGAAGACATTGATATCATGCTGGTTTTGAGAGAATTATATAGGTAATATTGTTTATACGAGGGATAAGAAAGGGGTAAATGAGGAGGAGGTGCGAGGGGAGATATTCAACAAAAGACTTAACAACCAATTAAAATACTTGCTGAGTAGAGGAGAAGAGGGGGAGGGATAATAGGGGAGGGAGTAAGGTGACTTTATATATGCATGTAAAAGCGGTGGGGGAGGCAGTGCGTCGTTAGAGCTCGTCCAGCTAAGATGTGTCCGTCGCCAGTTTAGTTTAAAATGTTTTTATTAAAAAAGAATTTATTCGTTTTTTACTAAAACGTTTCAAAATAAAAATATTTTATTAAATTTTATTTATAAAATATGTACGGGGTTCGGATGGAATGCGAATTCGAAAAAATTTTGGAAGATTAGGAAGAAACCCCAAGAATGCTGGGAAACAATGTGGCGGTCGGAAACAAGATGATAGTAGTATACATTACCTATTTTGTTTCTTCGAAATTTCGAATTATTTGGGAATTTGGAAAAATTGTGGACATTTGACCTTTGGTGATCTTGTTGGAAGGTTAAAGTCAATGGAGTAAAGGTCAAGGACATCCATTATGGTGGCCGGGGTCGTGACATCACAACATGGTGGGTGGCATCACACACATAATCCTGTCCCAACTCCGGTTAAAACATACTTCTCATGGCATGCCAAAATTGGAGTATTTTTGCAACAAAACGCCGGAGACTGGTGTATTTGCTAAGCGTGAAATTGGCGGGGATGAAGTGTGTATGGTGGTTGACGTTTGTGTAGTTTACTATATTTGCACTATAATATACAGAAATTGGAATTTTTTAAACAACAAAATGGTAGATATTAGTGTATTCATCAGTCTTATAATGCAGATAAAATCACCACAAAGTCACTAAGAACGGTGTATTAAGTCGGTGGTTTTTGCAGTATATTGGTGATGAACTGATGTTTAATGTAGTAGTTTTTTGGTGTAACAGTGGAGTATTTTTCCACCAGGGTGTTTCAGAGAAATATCATTACATATCATATCCATAAAACCACTAACCTTTTCTATCCAAATTTAGCATTTAGTTTTGAACAATTATGATACTAAAGACATATTTTAGAAATTACGACGACAGTATTTAAAAAATACCATTCGTATAATTAGTTTCGGTTATTTCCCTTAAATTGAGACAAGCTTATAAATTATGTTGATAAGTTTTGTTTTGTTTTCAGGTAACATGGCAGCCGCCCAGACATCAAACTTCTGCGACTGTCTCAAACCAATTTGGACGGTTTCACAAATACTTTGTGTGGACACTCAATACATAACTGCTACAAAAACTCGCAATGGGAAAATAAAGCTGACTCACAGGTACCCTACAAAAACGCTGGCATGCCTAATAATGGGCATTTTAATCACAGGTGCTATTTATTTAAATTTGGTTTTTAATACCAAACACAGTCGCGGATTCCCATTCAACCAAGTTAATAAATGTTGGGTGCTGTCACTTGTTACTCTTATGTTATTCGCCACCACGGTGGTAGGCAGAATAATGATGCGTGCAAAATGGAATACTAAACGCAAAATTTTGGAGATTTTCGAAGAAATCGACGTCTCTCTGCTAGAAAATTCAAGCGAACTCTACCACAAATGGTCAAAAAACTCCATAATAATCATTGTTTGCACGCTTACAATATTTGTATTATACAGCACTATCAGTGTCTGTGTCGATGTAGTAGTGTTTAATAGTACAACATGGATTCGTACATCTTATAAAATTATAGATGCAATTTTGTTGGCCATGACTGCTAATTACATAAACATCGTACTACTTTTAAAACAAAGGACTGTAATTTTGAACCAGAAACTACGGGAGAAATGTGAAATGATTGTATTACAGATAGAGCAATCCAGGCCAACAGTACGAGACGAACTACACACTATTCACTCAGGCGAACTTCCAAAACAGGCACATACAGTTCGGCTAGCTTGGCACGTTGATGAACTATTTGGTGAACAAATAGAACATGATCAAGTATGTAGCAGTAAAATTAACATTTACTCTAACTACAAAATTGTGCATAAAAATATCTACGCAGTGTCTACTTTGATAAATGATATGTTTGGCATAACTATCGCATTAATTATCTGCACGTGTTTTCTAAACTGCATAAGTACTACACACTTTGCTTTAGTATACATTTTTAAACCACAACTGAGAAAAGGCTATGCAACTGAAGTTCTCTGGATCGCCAAAGATTTACTATGGGCTATTTTAATTACAGCGCAGTTAGCAGTGATAACGTGGACATGTGGATCCACCAGCAGAGAGTCAAGGAAGACCAGAGGCATCATACAGGACCTCCTGCTACAACCTGGCTTGGACAAGGAAGCTGCAGAACAATTGAAGGAGTTCTCTCTACAGACAAACAGGAGGAAGGTTGTGTTTACTGCAGGCGGCATTGTCAGTCTGAACTTGCCTCTTCTCTCGTCGATGTGTGTGTCTGTTATATCTTATGTGCTGGTGCTTCTTCAGTTTGCTGATTAGGATTTACAAGAATTAAGTTGTAGGGCAACTTATGCCTCGCACGATAGAGACTGGTTTTGTCTCAGTTTGTCTCCTTTCTTGCAAGGGAATATTAAGGAGAGAAGAACAAGTAATTATGTGTGGCATATCATCGTTGAAATAAAAATGTTCTTTAGAGGATCTAGTAACTGGTATAGCTTTCCGTGTATTCAATTCGTACTTTCAAAAGAAACAGAAATAAAAGCCGATAATTATTTAATGCCAATAAATACATCTTGTAGCGTTCAGAATATACGTTATAATTCTCAACAAAATTCAATTGTAAGAATGAGAAGTAATAGGATGTCTGCTGTTTTAAGTTGTCATTGGAAGGAAATGCAGTGCATGTTTTAAAAGCTCTCCACAATTTCTCAAAAGTAATAAGTATTCAGTTTGTGAATCTGGTACAGAATGTTTTAATATTTAAAAAAATAAGAAAAAAACAAATATAAACTGTTGTGAACATTTGTGTTAGGTACTAATACATTGTAGAAAAATCTTTAAACACGTTTCGACTGGCACGGGAGTAAACGTGTGTGTTTGAGCTCCGAGAATATTCATATATTTCACTGACACACATACCAGGTCATATTTTTATAAGTGTTTGAATTTTATTTATCTGTGCGTGTGAGATTTATTGTTGTTAAAATTTCAAGCCACAAATGTGGGTAATAAGCTGGACGGTCTCGAGCAGCAGGTGTGCCAACAGCTACGGGACTTGTCGCTGCGGCTGGACTCGCTATAGCTGTCGCGCCACGGGAATCTCGCAGCACAGTTGTCCAGGACGATAAAGTCACAAAACTCCAACACGAACTAGCTATGTAGAGAACTTCGCCCAGTACACAAGAAGTCGTGTAAACAAGATGCCCTCGAACAATACAGCATACGCAACTGTCTGATAGTGCATGGTTTACCAGAGGCAGTGCAAGAAGATACAACTAGCCAAGTTGTGAACCTCTTCGGTGACATACTGAAGCTAGATATTTGTGCACGTGCTATCGATCAGTGCCACCGACTAGGAAGGCCAAACCGCACTGCAGCTGAAGTTACTCGCGAAGGTAAGCGCCCTGTCATCGTAAACTTTGTGATTTCCAAGCAAACTCTCCGCATAACTGTTGGACCTTTGACTGGGACAATAGTTGTCCTCGGTAACAAGCTAATCTACGTCTTGACGCCGAGCCAACAAGAACGTCTTGAATGACATGTTGTATTCTTGGAGCTTTGCTTTTATACGTGATTTACGTTTCTGTTTTTAGTGTTGATTATAATGATGTACAGTAGAAATAGCTTTATGATGATGTCATAATATTTCACCTACGATCTTCATTGTATAAGTATTCGTCCAACTATGGACCGATTGCACAGTTATACTGAGAAAAATCTATGGCCTCTCTGAGTAAAATGAGAGAATTTTTCATTGCTGAGACGAAAATTGAGCGAAATCT
This sequence comes from Medauroidea extradentata, assembly GCA_003012365.1. Taxonomy (NCBI): domain Eukaryota; kingdom Metazoa; phylum Arthropoda; class Insecta; order Phasmatodea; family Phasmatidae; genus Medauroidea; species Medauroidea extradentata. The sequence goes on along the minus strand of PNEQ01054045.1, from coordinate 7,093 downwards.
AAGGAAAAACTGAGTATTTCTTAAGGAGCTCTTAAGCCTTCCTTAAGATTTTCCCAAGCCGCAAATCAATAATGGCGGCCTTAAGAGTGCGTAATACATAAATAAACACTGAAAACATTGATTGATTTCTACGCTTTATTCGTAGCCAATATGGATACAATACTCAATGACAATCCTACATAATGGTATTTGCTAACTTTGTGAATAAATAGTTATCCAGAATTACTAACTCGTTACACGTGATCTATTGCGCTGCAGTTAAATGCACGAGGTTTCGGCGTCAGAGATTGTGCCTCAGAAGTTCGTTACACTGGAAACAATTTTGTTTAAAACGTTGGCTAAAACTATTGTCTAGGAATGATATTTTTTAATTTTCGCAAATTGACTTTAAGAAACCTACAGTTATAGATTAATGATGTTAGCGTTGAATTATGTACCACGCCCTGTTAACTTAGATTGTCGTATCCCACAGTTGAACTGCGGGGGCGAGATGTAGTTATGGCCGAGCGGAGACTGTAACTGGGCAGGATCGCACTTAAGAGTTAAAACTCAGAGTCTTGAAGTTGAAAGTTGACACGTTTATTAAGAATTATTACAAGTCTTCAAGTATACAGTCAATCAAGCAACTGACATAGAGACAGTACTTGTAGATATAACCGGGGCTCCTCTGAGCACGAAGTGTCTCGGAGAACGCATATATAGCATCGAACTGACCTCAAGCTTGGTTGGACGGCAAGGTGATGACCGTCTAGCTAACAAACACCACGTGCATTGGCCTCTAGGTGACCTTATTATCAAGCAGAGAATACTTAGTCACGCGGCATGTGTATATGTTGCCTCAATACTTATATCTGTTATCCGGGCCATTGGCCTATACAGATGAACTTATAGTAAAATGGGAAACAATTGTCGGTGCGAGTGTTGTGTGACGAAGCAACAACACGTGGCTGGGGACTCACAACCTCTGTACTTGTGGCAGTTGGTCTATAGATGGCCTTACTATCTCAAACAAGCTTCGAAATACATAGTAACAAGACGGCCGTCTGCCGTGCTGTGGCGAGTGTCCGAGTGTATGCACGCGTGTGTGGTTTCAAACATATGATACGATAATTCACTATAATCTGCTAATCGTTTAACATAACCACACGTACACTTCAACAATATCTCTCAATATGTGCAAATAAGCTGATGCGAAAGTTAAATGGGTGCTAAATGGGTGCGCAGATGCGACAAGATGTTAGGATGCCAAACGGAGGGAAATAGAATTCTTATTTTGAATTTGTTGGTGATATTTTGAGGCGGAACTGAATGATCGTGTAAAGGAACGAACGTACTGGCATTTACAACATAGTTTATATTAGTTAAAAATCAAAATGTTTGTGTTTAAAGGCCACTTTTGTTTCTAAACAAAGTGGTTATGAGACCATATTATAAACCATTTTACGACGTATTTTTATACAAGGAGTTTTTGGAATTGAATTCCATTATTTTAATATGATTTATATCTTGCTGAAAATAAAACATATTAGTACTGTACATATGTATTTTAAAGCTTAATTTTACTGTCGTTAATTATTGTGTATTGTAAAAACATAAATTCAAAATCATCTTTTGTTTTAAATCGTAAGCTTGACGTATCCAACACTGCGTTTTATTGTACAATCAAATAATATGAAAACGAATACAAAATTAAGCATTTTTTTTTAACTCTCCAGCATGTAAGACACAAAATATGAATAATCAAACTGTCGAAATGTTATTTTTGTTAATTTTTATTGGGAAATAATAATCATGTTAGTTAAATTAATAAATCAGTGTATGAGGAGAAATTAGTTTTCTCTTCAAATTAGGGGTAACACTTCGACTAAACTTAGATATCACAATTTCCTTACTGTGCAATGCGAGCGAAAAATACTCAGCTTTTAATCAAGTCCTCCTCAATTTCAACTCTACCTTAAGAGTTTTCTCACTTGACTCTGCAATCGACCATATCTGTGTGTGTATAACTGTGTTTCGTGTGTATTACGTAAAAATCATCCACTGTTCAATCGTCTGCTTTGTGAGTGGAATTTCTTTTTTTTTCCTATATAATCTATGCTGAGTGAAGAACAGTTGGAAACACTGAGCCCCAAAAGAGCTCTACTCTATCTCGCTTCTTGCTGAGGATTGGTATGTCAACCACCACAACTCCACCCTCACCCCCGCAGCCTCCAGCTGTCACATCTCAACACTCAGCCCTTAGCTGCACACTTTCACGAGATCCAACAAACTGTCTTTTAAGATTCCGGCCTTGAGAAGTGGCTCAAGCCAACTCACCCTACATCGTTGGTCCCACAATTACATGGTTAAGTACTGTTTAGGAACGACAGGGAAGATTACAGAGGGGGATGTGTAGACATATACATTCGCGAAGATCTGAAGGTAAAAATCCTGTCCTCCTTCATATAAAAATAACATCTGACTGGCATAATGTAAGTGCTGAAGTGCCACAGAGTTCAGGCCTTATCTCTCCTGCAGGAACCACAGTGTTGTTGCTAGAAAGATAACATCTTACTGGCATAATGTAAGTGCTGGAGTGCCACAGGGTTCAGGCCTTATCTCTCCTGCAGGAGTCGGAACACTGTCGCCGGAAATATAACACCTGACTGGCATATTGTTAGTACTGGAGTGCCACAGGTTATTCAGGTCTTATCTCTCATACAGGAACCAGAGTGTTGATGCTGGAAAGATAAAATCTGACTGGCATATTGTTAGTGTTTGAGTGCCACAAAGTTCAGGTCTCATCTCTCCTGCAGGAACCTGAGTGTTGTCGCTGGAAATAAAACAACTGACTGGCGTATTATTAATGCTAAAGTGCCACAGGGTTCACGTCTTATCTCTCCCCAGGAGTCAGAGTGTTGTTGCTGGAAAGATAACATCTGACTGGCATATTGTAAGTGCTGGAGTGCCACAGGGTTCGGGTCTTATCTCTCGTGCAGTAGCCACAGTGTTGTTGCTGGAAAGTTAACACCTGACTGGCATATTGTAAGTGCTGGAGTGCTACAGGGTTCAGGTATTATCTCTTATGCAGGAGCCGAGTGTTGTCGCAGGAAATATAACATCTAACTGGCATATTGTTAGTGTTGGAGTGATACAGGGTTCAGGTCTTATCTATTAAGCAGTAGCCAGAGTGTTTTGCTGCTGGAAAGATAACATCTGACTAGCATATTGTCAGTGTGGTGTGCCACATGGTTCAGGTCGTATCTCTCTTGCAGGAGCCAGAATGTTGTTGCTGGAAAGATAACATCTGACTGGCATATTGTTAGTGATGGTGTGCCACATGGTTCAGACCGTATCTGTCTTGTAGGAACCAGAGTGTTGTTGCTGGAAATAGAACATCTGACTGGCGTATTGTTAGTTCTGGAGTGCCACAAGATTTTGGTCTCATTTCTCCTGCAGGAGCCAGAACGTTGTTGCTGGAAAGATAACATCTGACTGGCATATTGTTAGTGTGGTGAGCCACATGGTTCAGGTTGTATCTCTCTTGCAGGAGCCAGAATGTTGTTGCTGGAAAGATAAAATCTGACTGGCATATTGTTAGTTCTGGAGTTCCACAAGATTTTGGTCTCATTTCTCCTGCAGGAGCCAGAATGTCGTAGCTGGAAAGATAATATCTGACAGGCATATTGTTAGTGATAGTGTGCCACATGGTTCAGACCGTAGCCTGTCTTGCAGGAACCAGAGTGTTGTTGCTGAAAATATAACATCTGACTGGCATATTGTTAGTTCTTGAGTGCCAAAAGGTTAAGGTTTTATTTCTCCTGCAGGAGCCAGAAAGTTGTTGCTGGAAATATAACATCTGACTGGCATATTGTTAATATTGGAGTGCTACAGTGTTCAGGTCGTATCTCTCTCGCAGGAGCCAGAGTGTTGTTGCTAGAAAGATAACATCTGACTGGCATATTGTTAAGTGCTGGAGTACCGCCGGTTTCAGATATTATCTCTCCTGCTCGAGCCATAGTGTTGTTGCTGGAAAGATAACATCTGACTGGTATATTGTTAATGGTGGAGTGCTACAGGGTTCAGGTCGTATCTCTCTTGCAGGATCCAGAGTGTTGTTGCTGGAAAAGAATTATTTGATTGGCATATTGTAAGTGCTGGAGTGTCACAGGGTTCAGGCCTGATCTATCCTGCAGGAGCCAGATTGTTGTTGCTGGAATGATAACATCTGACTGGCATATTGTTAATGGTGTAGTACGACAGGGTTCAGGTCGTATCTCTCATGCAGGAGCCAGAGTGTTGTTGCTGGGAAGATAACATCTGACTGGCATATTGTTAATGGTTGAGTGCTACAGGGTTCAGGTCGTATCTCTCTTGCAGGAGCCAGAGTGTTGTTGCTGGAAAGATAACATCTGACTCGCATATTGTTAATGGTGGAATGCTACAGGGTTCAGGTCGTATCTCTCCGGCAGGAACCATAGTGTTGTTGCTGGAAATATAACATCTGACTGGCATATTGTTAATATTGGAGTGCTACAGTGTTCAGGCCGTATCTCTCTCGCAGGAGCCAGAGTGTTGTTGCTAGAAAGATAACATCTGACTGGCATATTGTTAATAGTGGAGTGCTACAGGGTACAAGTCGTATCTCTCTTGCAGTAGCCATAGTTTTGTAGCTGGAAATATAACATCTGACTGGCATATTGATAATGATAGAGTGCTACAGGGTTCAGGTCGTATTTCTTTTGCAGGAGCTAGAGTGTTGTTGCTGGAAATATAACATCCGACTAGCATATTGTTAATAGTGGAGTGCTACAGGGTTCAGGTCGTATCTCTCTTGCAGGAGCCAGAGTGTTGTTGCTGGAAATATAATATCTGATTGACATTATTTAAGTTCTGGGGTGTCACAGGGTTCATGCCTTATCTATCCTGCAGGAGCCAGAGTATTGTTGCTGGAAAGGTAACATCTGACAGGCATATTGTTTATGGGGCAGTGCTACAGGGTTCAGGTCGTATCTCTCTTGCAGGAGCCAGAGTGTTGTTGTTGGAGAGATAACATCTGACTGAATTTTGTAGTTAATTGGTGAGTGCTACAGGGTTCAGATCGTATCTTTCTTGCAGGTGCCAGAATGTTGTTGCTGGAAATATAACATCTGATTGGCATTATTTAAGTGCTGGAGTGTCACAGGGTTCAAGCCTGATCTCTTCTGCAGGAGCCAGATTGGTGTTGCTAGAAATATAATATCTGATTGGCATATTGTTAATGGTGGAGTGCTACAGGTTTCTGGTCGTATCTCTCTTGCAGGAGCCAGAGTGTTGTTGCTGGATAGATAACATCTGACTGGCATATTGTTAATGGTTGAGTGCTACAGGGTTCAGGTCGTATCTCTCTTGCACGAGCCAGAGTGTTGTTGCTGGATAGATAACATCTGACTGGCATATTGTTAATGGTGGAGTCTCACAGGGTTCAGGCCTGATCTCTCCTGCAGGAGCCAGAGTGTTGTTGCGGGAAATATAACATCTGATTGGCATTATTTAAGTGCTGGAGTGTCACAGGTTTCAGGCCTGATCTCTCCTGCAGGATCCAGACTGGTGTTGCTAGAAATACAATATCTGATTGGCATATTATTAATGATAAAGTGCTACAGGATTCAGGTCGTATCTCTCCTGCAGGAGCCAGAGTGTTGTTGCGGGAAATGTTATATATGATTGGCATATTGTAAGTGCTGGAGTGTTACAGGGTTCAGGCCCGATCTCTCCTGCAGGAGCCAGAGTGTTGTTGCTAGAAATATAATATCTGATTGGCATATTGTGAATGGTGGAGTGCTACAGGTTTCAGGTCGCATCTCTCTTGCAGGAGCTAGAGTGTTGTTGCTGGATAGATAACATCTGACTGTCATATTTTAATGGTTGAGTGCTACAGGGTTCAGGTCGTATCTCTCTTGAAGGAGCCAGAGTGTTGTTGCTGGAAATGTTATATCTGATTGGCATATTGTTAATGGTGGAGTGCTACAGGGTTCAGGTCGTGTCTCTCTAGTAGGAGCCAGAGTGTTGTTGCTGGAAAGATAACATCTGACTGGCATATTGTTAATTGTGGAGTGCTACAGGGTTCAGGTCTTATCTCTCTTGCAGTAGCCATAATTTTGTTGCTGGAAACATAACATTTGACTGGCATATTGTTAATGGTGGAGTGCTACAGGATTCAGGTCGTATCTCTCTTGCAGGAGCCAGTTTGTAGTTGCTGGAAAGATAACATCTGACTGGCGTATTGTTAATGGTGGAGTGCTACAGGGTTAAGGTCTTTTCTCTCTTGCTGGAGCCAGAGTGTTGTTGCTGGAAATATAATATCTGACTGGTATATTGTTAATAGTGGAGTGCTACAGGGCTGAGGTCGTATCTCTTTAGCAGGAGCCAGAGTGTTGTGCCGTTTGTTGGCACATGCTCGTTTGTTTGATTTTATTTGTTTTGTCTAGTTCGGCTATTCGTTGTCGTAAGTAGATAATATTTTTTTATTGTGGCAGATTACTCCACCCCAGCACTGGTTATTTCTTTAATCTTCGGTAAACTTGTAATAATAGTAAACTGCTTATTATTTTATAAAGAAAATTTCAGGTAATTATTTATGTGCAGTTAAGGTAGTGTGCTATACTAATGAAACAATTCTTGTGTAATACTTATGACCAACTCTAATAATGATCTGATCATATTTATTTTCAAGTGAGTCAAACAAATTTTTTAATTGATAAAATTTAAATTAAAATACCATGTTTTGACTACTAAAACATGTGTGCGTTTTAAAATATTTTGTTAAGGAAATATTGTTCGATACTATCGAAATACTATTTTGGTAACATCAAGTAGCTACGACTCTATGCTGGCCTATAACCTCTAGGCATTCCTTTGTCTCGACCTTGTTGTCTCTTAAGCCCGTGTGCCACGATGGAAGTTTCTTCCATGGAAGCTGCTGTGGCAGGTGCTGTGGAAGGTTCTGTGGAAGGTATGGCAGAACGCTGGCCGTTTTCGTGGAGGATTTCATTTTTGGCCCGGTGCTATTTTCTGTGGAAGGAGTGCTGCAAGTTGGAAATTTTAGCCAATCAGAGGGTTGTGGTTGTCATTT
>PNEQ01054044.1:9229-22748 GCA_003012365.1 Medauroidea extradentata | reverse complement strand
AAATATTGACTTCCGAAAGTTCATTGAAAACAAAGGGCTTCATAATTTTTTGATATCTATTATTACCAAATGCCATGGTACAAATAAATAACTTATTTCGTAGTACTATTAAATAGGCCAGCATATACAAAAAATGTGATAGCATGTATCTGTACATATTACTTTTATTTAGTAGTAGCATCAAAAAATAAAGTTTTTTCAGATATGTATTAAAATAACTATGATAATATACATTATTAAAATACTTTTTAAAGACGTATCTATGCTCTACATTTTAGTTAGTATCGGTAGTAGTAATCAAAATAAACTATGAATTTCTAAAAATAATGTTGCCTTGTATGACAATTATCGTTAATTTTCCTTGTCATATTATAATAGGAAATGTGCTATATAAGTACGTATTTCTGAATTCGTGGTTGGAATATACATAAATTATGTAAAGGTAGACGTTTAACTAATAGGTCGATACTTATCGATAAAATTGATCCTTGTAGTCCCAAGGTTTTGATAGTTCGAATCTTACTTTTGCCAAAGGAAATTTTAGTATAAGCAAAATTAAAATATGCTCGTAACGACAACGTCCCGTACACATGTTAACCAACATCTTCTTTAACAACATAAAGGCATGACTGTGCTAGAAACGTAAATGGCTGACGGCATAAGCCGAATATACCAGGCAAGGTGAGAAAAGAAAGCCAGTCGACTACAACACTACCTACAAGCCAAGATACTGGTTGTACAAATATTACGACGAAATTGATTGAAACAAGATTGTGGATATAAACAAATGACTAGCAAAATAACCAAAATCAAATGATGCATAGCTACGATAAGAATATAATTTATATATATGGTGTTAGGATAAATTATGACTCAATAGACGAAATGATTTTAAAGTAAGATGTGCCGAAAATTTATATCAAATAAAATGTCCCATAGTTTGACAAGAATAAAATAAGAGATAGGTTTGCTACAAGGAAAAAAGTATATACAATATAAATATATTTATAAATTAAGAAAATAATTTTACATACCTTTGCCTTAAGAAAATGATAGTGATAAGAAATAAAGCATGACTAAAACTTGTCAACATATGATAACATGTGCAAAAAATTAAACTAAAATATATTACATCTCAAGAAAATGCATATAAATCTATAAGATATGCTAAACCCGTTGTGAGTAATTTTTAGATTGTGAACATGAACTATTAACAAATAAATAAACATAAAAATAAATAATTATTTAATCACAGCTAAAAATATTAAACCATATGCTGGTATGGGGAAATACACCAAATTTTATAAACAATAAAGCATAGTCCGCCCAAAGATATTAACCTGAAGTAAATTAAACTGAAATAAATGACAAATGTGAACTTTTATGTGACAAGGATATATACCAAAGTAATAAATGACAAAAATATGTATTAAAATATATTACTATAAGGTAAAAATTATTATAAAAATTTTAGAGATACTGATGTCGAATCAAATATACATGTATTTATAAACTAAAAATTAGTCATATTTCCATTTTTATCGAAACTATAAAACGATTAGTAATTATTTCCAACGTATTCTCATGTGGTGAAATAATAAATTTTATGTGAAAACTATTAGACATAGGTATGCCAAAGCTGTTGTGAAGTATTTTGGGAAAGTGAATGCTATAGGTTATGTGCTAGTAAGAAAAATGTTTAACAAAATAATTGCATAAATTAGATAACAATAAGAAATATAAAAAAAATTTTCTGTCATATGGTAATATGGGAAAAAATAATAAATAATGTAAAAAATTGAGCCTTAGGCATACTATAAAATTTTAAATTAAAGGAAAACATTAAAAAACTATTATGATTCTGGCTATCCGTCATTAACAAAAGTTATTTTATGTATACCACATTTGAACATCACATCATCGCTATTGCACTGTTAGCCGAGCGGTGAAGGACGCGTGTTTTTGCCAGGGACACAAGGATTCATGGTTCGATCCTAACCATCGGCGAAAGAATTTTTAGTGCACAAAAAATTAAAAAAAGTATAAGACATAAGGTCGAGCTCGCCATATACCAACACATATGACTTCGATGTTACAATCATCGACACTAGCACACTCTTGCAGACGACGAAGTACCCATTGGAACAAACATGGTTGTCGACTGCAGCGCTGCCTAGTAGCCAGTGACGGAAACATGTTGTCAACACTGGTGCCACCTAGCCACCAATTATGTAAGCAAACAACCCCGAAGTCTAGCAGACGATACACAGGGGAAATAATGCCAAGTTAACAATTGACTGACGAAAATGTAAACAATATGGAGACACTGCACGACAAGATGGGCAATGTACCCGAAAACGAATTGGTGGATGTTACGTCATCCAATGGGAGGGCGTCGTGTCGCCGGTGCCATGAGAGAGAACATGGCAGAGAAAGGGCGTCGTGTCGTCGGTGCCGTGAGAGAGAGCATCGTGTCGCCGGTGCCATGAGAGAGAGAGAGAGAGAGAGAGAGAGAGAGAGAGAGAGAGAGAGAGAGAGAGAGAGAGACTGATGACATGGAAAGAGGGCGTTGATGTTCGGTGCCATGAGAGAGAGACTGATGACATGAAAAGAGGGCGTCGTCTTTCGGTGCCGAAAGAAAGGACATCGTCGACAAAATGGCCGACAAATTAGCCGACAAAATGGTCGACAATCCAAGATGGCCGACAAGATGTACGACAAAATAGCCGACAAGATGGCCGACAAGATGACCGACAAGATGGTGGCCAAGATGGTGGCCGTGGCACCGAGCACCGGCGACACGCGCCACCAAAACGAACCCCCCTTTTCCTACTACTCTTAACAGTTCAAATTTACATTTTGAAAAAACTTTTATTGTTAATTTATCTTCCAGCATCCCTAATTAAAACGCTGGGTACCGCCGTATATATCATTATACTTGTTTAAATTGGCCTAATTAAATTGTTATAAACAGAGAAAAAATATTAATTAGAGAGAAGAAAAAAATTAATTGAAATTACTATATGATAAGTAACCATGTATAGACTACATGATAGTGTACATCACAAGTCTGTCACACATATCCTCATGATATATGAACATGAAAGTTGCTTCAATTTCACGACAAAAGTAGGTAATTAATGTTTTGCAGTTAAAAATGACACAGCAACGAAATTTATTAAGGTGCAGTTTGTGTACTCAATCCTCTATTTGCTTACCGTGTAGCATAATTTAATATAGGAAACGATACTAATGTGCTCAGCCTAACAAATATACTACATAAAGTTAAGTTGAGGTAAGATTCTTCAGCAGGTCTTAAAGGTGCTACCTACTCAAGTGAGTAAGAGTTGGTAGTGGCTGTGCTCAGACATTTTCAATGAAGTAGCTTTCTGATACAACCATTTTCAACATTGACAGAAGGAGAATATTTGATTGAAGAATAAAAAATTTTGGAAACAGATTTTATAAATTCATATTTTGGAAAAATTTTAAACCGAATATAGGTACTTATTTGTTTGTAGTTTTCAGGGTTGACAAACCCTCTCTAAAAGATTCCATATCAATGTGGACCTCAGCAAGATGAACAAAAAAGTCTGAGGTTGTATGTATATAGATTGAAGAGATGCTGAGTCACACCTAATATAATTCCTACCCTTGTTCTTGTCATTGGCTCCGAGGCAGGCTCTACACTTAACTTACATCAACATTATCAATGCTATTAGCTATGGAACCCAGTGACCATGCAAGTTACTGGCCTCATTTGAAAATATAAGGTTTTACTGAACTGTGCAACATTCATTTCAATAATGTACGTCCATAAAACAGTTTAGCTTAATTCTATCACGTTTAAAATTTATGGCCTCATGATAGATTAGTCACGAATTAAAATAAATATTAATAAATATAGTAGTTGTAGTCATTGCTGCTCTTTTCATTTTAACTAGATAAAACTATTATAACAAGCAACTTTTTAGTACGTGGATATAATTTTATAATTTTACTGGATCGGAAATATAACATTTTGAACATCAGAATACAAGGTTAATTTATACACTGTCTGCAGTTTAACTTTCTTACAAATTTGCCGATCGAGTGTAATGGAGTGTTTATAATGTTTGAAAGTACAAGGGTGGGTGAAAGCTTAGCTGCAGGCAGCCTGCTTGGAAGCTTTGTGGGATGGGAGGGAGATGTAAGGCGCTCTCATAACATCAGGGGGAATAGAAGAGGATTTTTTTTATCTGATGAGCCCTCATATCCCGCTACACCAGTGTGTACCCCATCTCAGTTTATGGGTACTCCAGCATGCATTAGTAGCTAATTAATACGCGAGGAGGGATTAGAGTATGTCTCAAGGCAAAACCTTATATGCCTTAGGTAACATGCAAGGTATTAGGAGGTCGCGGGCCTCAAGGGCTGAGCAGGGTTGTCTGGAGGCATGGCTGCCTTTGTGGCTATGCACTCACCCCGAAGAGAGCAAGAGATAGATAAGGGCACAGAAAAACCAGTACAAATAGAGTAGGGTACTGGGAAAAGCTGTGCGACAGGGCGCGCAGGGAATATACCACAATAATTAATGTTAGGACATGGACAAAATACAATATTTAGATAAAAATTCATTTCCAAATTTACAAGGAAAGATGCGTAGCAGGGGTTATTGAGTTCTCATTGGCTGGCGGCCACATCGTATGAGAAGTGGGCGCTGCTCAGAGAGCTTTGTGCTAGGCGCCTGAGCGCTCCTAGCGGCCATCGCCCACACTCCCGAGCGCAAGCAAGCTCACGCTCTGCAGAGTCGCCAACAGGAGACAATTTCCACTTTGTCGGCCATGGCCAGAGGCCACCCCAGGCTGAGTGACTCGTATATTCGCCGTCACCGTCTTCCATCTTCAGTGTTGCCAGCTGTACCTTTCATGTCAGGGTGGAGGAAAGGGGCCCAATCCCTAAATATCCTCCAAAATCTTCGGCCTGGCTTTAGGAGCGCCATCCCGAAGCTACCACAGCTAGCCAGGCAGGTCCCTGACAACGGCTTAGCCACCTCGACGTCCAAATTCCGACGCATTCCAGTTCCCCACACTAGCAGCTCTTCACTGCCTGCAAGTTCCAGAGGGCGGTTCATTTCACTTCGCATTTTTTCAACACCTCGGTCACCCGCCAACCTTCGCCGACAGACAGCTTCCAGTCGCTTGCCAGTCATCTTACGGGCCACTCAGCCGGCTGTACCGACGCTATGATAGCGCAAGCTCTGGCCAGTTGGTCAACGAGCTGGTATTATAACATTCCCAGCAACACCACAAGAACAGAGGACAATGCAACCTCCTATCTGACTGTCTCTCCTCGATAGAGCGCATCCAACGACTGCACGTGCTAATATACCCACAGCGGAGTGATGGGCATCTCTGTTTCGATGACTTGTATCATATTTTAACAACAGAAAATGCAACTGCTAGAGTGACGATTTTCCATGGTCAACTATCCCCATAAGTGTTCATTGTGGTATTATGTCTTGTTTTTATTCCTGTAGAAAACATACTGGCTTTAATAAAAGCTTGTAGCCATTCAATCACTGAAGTGCCACACAGATAAGCGAGTTATGTCCCCTAAAAATTCTGTCAAACGTGTTAGATAATTAAGTTAGACACCAGAAATAAACTCCCTGTATGTTCTGAATGTTAAAAATGCATGATGAATGTTAAGGAATAAAGCAGAACTGATTTTATTTTAGATCAGTTTATTTTTATTAATAATATTTTCTTTTATGACGTACTGCATTTATGTTTAGCATAACTTTGAAATTTCCTTTTGGAACTGGTGACCCTGGAGTACAGTTCTTTTTGTTGTGGCTGTTAACAGTGAGAAATGTGTTACGTGAAATTGGGCAGTAGTGATAAGTGAGTTGTTGTTCAGTACACATACTTTGATCTTTAATGTAAGTACCGTAAGGTGGGTAAACTTTGCACTAGTGGATGTAACTTTGCACGAGTGGGTGTTACTTCGCACCAGTGGGTGTAACTTTGCTCCATTGGTATAAATAATTTTAGTGATCTCTACTGTTGAAGTATGGAACCATAGATACTTTATAATTACATGTGGCGGCAGCAGTGACTCGTTCCAATATAATAAATAATTAGTTTAGTAGACATCTTGTTTAAGCATGTTTGAGTTGTCTTCAAGAGGCATCAAGCTCAAAGTGAAAGATTTTGCAGAGAGCTAAATCCAGCTGCATATTATATTGTGGTTATATTTATGAAGGTTATTAGTATTTATTTATGTTCCTTATTCATTTGCTTATGCTGTCTTAAAGCTATTTTATATTTTACAGCAGAAGATAACCTGTCATAAAAATAGAATTTTCTGTAGGCATATTTGTAGTGGATCAAGGCTAACTTTGTACCATATATTTGTTTACGTGGTAAATGTTTTTATTTAGTTAGTTACACCCTTAATGTCTTTCTCACATGACACAGCCATTGGATGTTGCTAATTTTCATCCCTTGAAGCAAAAGTGGGGGCAGATTTTGTCGAATTACGAAAGCAGTTGTAAAGGGCTGAAATACTGTGTTCTCCAGAAACAAGACTTTTCATCTCTCTAAAAATGTCTGCATGACAATATTGCAGAAACTGCTGGACAATATCTGAGATCAAGATTCCTGAAGTGTGGAATCTATCCATGTGATGTGACACTTCTTGATGAAAGACTTCCATTTCGTAGCTGTGAAAGAGATGATATAGAGGAAAGTTTCAAATCTTTCTGGCAGAAAAGAGACTGCAAGTTACCACCAATGAGGGACCTAAAAGTGACCGTAAACGAGTGCGAGTAGATGCAGGTAAAAGTATAGCACACGAGACAGAAAAAAAAACCTTGCATCATGCCATCTGACGAATCACATGTATCTGCCCAGGCAAGACAAAAGTGCTTCGAAAACGTGTGCAAAAATGTATGCCATATATTTTTGCAGCAGATTCTGAAGAAAAGCAATCATTTACACCATCTTTATCCTGACACAAACTCTGGAGCTCACGGACGTAAGCAGGTTCAGACACGTCATTAGACAACAACCAGGAAGATTTGTGGAGAGTCTGTAGTGTTTAGTCACGAAAGAGAACTTTTCCCTGGTCAGAACGTAAAAGTTGGAATTGATGGTGTACAAATCAAGGCACTGCAAATATAAATAATATCATGGAAATGGCATGCCAAAGAAGATATTATGGATTACAGCTGGAATGATGTTCTTGGGAGCATAGAGACGCCTAAACAAGTCTCAAACAGAAGCTTATTTTCTGTCCCAGAGCTGATTGATGTGTAATAGGAGTGAATCATGAAAGAAATGGTGACAATGTATATGTTTTTGTTCGTAAATAATATTTTATGACTTTGTGTAGAATGCTTCTGTTAAGTTCATACTTCCAAGCCATATGTTATATTATAGTACCCTGACAACAATCTGTTTGATTGTTCAACAGTGCTATGTTTATAACCAATTTGAAATTCCATGTTTACCGAGGAGGGGTGTGAATATCATTATCTCGGTTTCAAATTTGAAATTTTTTATATATATGGACACATGTATTACTTATATGTTATTTTCAATTAAGGACTCTGCCTACCTCAGAGCTCCGGCGGCAGCAAGGATAGGGCGTTACAGATTAAAATATATTCCTAAATGTCTCAGTCGCTTTCAAACCTACATATAAGCCACCACTGACTTTTTTGTTCAGTACGATACGGCCCACACTGCTACGGAATCTTTTATCAAGTTATATCAATACCCTGAAAACTATGAGCAAATAAGTGTTTTCATGCCGATTAAACACTCGAAACACTGTATTCATAAAATTATTTTCATATTTTCTTTTACTTAGCAGTATTCTCCTCTTATCAATGCAGAAAATGGTTTTCATCCGAAAGCGATATCTCAAAGGGTGACTGAGTTACACGGAATTTAGTTTAACATGTAAAACCCTATCCTTGCTCCCGCCGCGCTCCGACGCAGGCAGAAGCCTTAAGTATTAAAGAATCGTAGGTTTTTAACGTTGCAAGTTTCCTTGACAGTTGTATTTCTGCACCATCCTTCATAACCTAGTTTAAAGCACACAACACAGAAGAGGCGCAAAATTATCCAACACATGGATAACTTTGCACCACGTTTTATATAAATCATTAAAATATTAAAAATAATTTAATAAATATAAACTATGCAGAAATGTAATCCTTGAAGAGTGTGTTAAGTATACATATTAACAGGTTTTAAATTTTCTTAATTTTCAATGAATGTTTTACGTAAAAACAATATTTTTCAGCAAGAAAACTGCGCAAAGTATACCCACCTCACGGTAATGAAATGTGCCCAACCAAGAAGTTGTGCTAGACAACTTACGATCAATGCGATCATTAGTAAAGTTAATCTTATTTATATTTATATCTTTCCATCATCCATTTCATTGTCCTTTTCACGAATACCTTCTACTCTCCACATTTTAATCCCCAATTTTTTGTAAGCCATTTCAATATCAAAGGTAAGAAGTAAAATATTTTAAACAGTATAATAAAATTTAACAGAATTATCTCCATTTTAAACACAAACTACATGAAGTATGTTCTGACCTGTAACCTTAAGAAGTGTTGAGTGAAGGGCTCCATTCGAACGAGATAGGAGCACACTATCATAGCAGAGGAATAGTGGGTGCCATAATGATAGGGCGGTGTCTCTCCATGAGGGTCGTCCCACTCCTTGAACCTGTCATCAAAACAGCAAATTGAAACGCAAACAAATATTGTAACATGTTGGACAAGGTACACTGAGGGATGGAGGTCTTGATCAAATAAAGGTAAATTATTAGAGCAAAGCTTAATTAATTAACAGCTATATACACCAAAATATGTGAGTTACATTAATTACCAATCACTAATAAGTGTCTCTGTTAAAGAAGCTACCAGTATATCACAAGTAATTAGCAGATGAAACTAATTATATATATATATATAAAGCAATAATGTCTCAGTCCTCTACACAAGTTCTCTGTTCATAAAATGTCTCTCTGACCACTCACAAATGGTGGATCCAATGTCCTGAATCGAGAAAACCGATGGTCTTATAAGTTTTGAAACGCCTTCGTTGACACTACTCCTTGCAACAGACAATATCCCCGAACACTCTTGAATGCCGCTCGCAACCTGTCACTGTCACAACTCACTTGCACACATGATGCCTATAGGTAAAAACACTCCATCCTTACTGCCCAGCTCACTTATATATTGTTAATCAAAGAAATCTCCTGGCTTCTCTCTTTCTCGGAGCTGCGAGAAACATATCACACCAAGGTCAAAGCACCATAAGGGAGCAGTTAGTAGACACAAGAATTCTCTAGGCAGTGATATGTACTGTTACCAGAGTCTTTACGAAACTTGAAATAAGTGTGCAGGTGGTTGATGCAGCATCTCACAGAACGAAACGCAAGCTGTTCTTTACAAGTTGCAGCATTACCAAGTAGTACCAATTTACTAAGAATCATTACTTCAATGTTTTATTTTATTTTTATTTGATGATTTAATAAAGGTAATACGAGAGAATTTTTTTTGTGTAATAGGTTGGGCGCCTATCTCATTGTAACCTGCAAAGCGCCACTTGGTCAAATATGGTAATGTAATTAGCATAAGTTCACAAATCTACATTATAGTTTTTTGAGTAAGTACCCATCAAACTGGCGACCTGTGAGGCCAGCTGAAACGCCACATGTGGTCCCAGAGCCGAAATAATAGCCCTCGCCTAACCTCCTCCTTCTTCTCTCTTTCTTTCTCTCTCTCTTCCCGCTCTTTCTTCCCCCGCCTTCTCCGGTACACTAGTAACTAAATACTTAGTGTAATAATGTATTAATTAAAAGATGACCTTGATATTCAACAGTAAGAAGATTATTTATGTATTTTAGTGATGTTAAAATGTAAAACTTTATTTTGGGTAGTAAACGTAGGCCGTTAATAGCGGACTCACGTAACAGAGGAGCACGCGGGATGCTGGGAGAGACGCGAATATGTAAGCAAACAAGCAACACGTGTTTAAGTCTGGTGGGAAAGGGATAATTTCTTCGTCGTAAAACTGCGCGGTGGTGGGCAGCGTACTTAGGGGTCACCAGTCGAGTGGACTTCTGTGTAGTCGCTGCTGTTTCCCAAATAACCCAACTCCGTCAGTTATCTTCTTAACACTGGAGAAAATACTAAATTATTTCTCTAACATAAGTCAAGGTAGTTCAACGTCAACTGAATCTGCAACCCGAACTGCGTGGGTTCGTAGGCAATTGTTTTAAAATCAGAAATGTGAGTTTTTTTTAGCTAGCTGGGTACATCATCAGTCTTTCATTAATCCACTTTAATCATCGTAGGTAGGGACAGAAGGAGAATAAGGACAGTAAAATAAACATAAACGTAGCAAAGTGGCGCGATAACTCAGGGTTTTACGAACTGCACGCCGGAGAGAGACTCTTGTTCGAACCTCGAAACCGACCAAAGAGACCGGCAAGTGCTTGAATGTGCCGAAACAGACGTGTCGGAACTGTTGTGCGTATGCGCTTGAACTATCATGAGAATCGCGGTTGCCGCGAATGAGACTCGATTTCGGACCGAACGAGCGAAACCGTGGACTGCAGCAGACGACATCAACACCAACAACGTCCACCTGGGACGTTAGTAGAGACTACAGCTACGGAGAGATGCTGGACGCCCTGTCCTGGCATCGAGCGACACCGTGGACTGCAGCAGACGACGTCAACACCAACAACGTCCACCTGGGACGTTAGTAGCGACTACAGCTACGGAGATGTGCTGGACGCCCTGTCCTGGCATCGAGCGACACCGCGGACTTCAGCAGACGACGTCAACACCAACAACGTCCACCTGGGACGTTAGCAGAGACTAGAGCTACGGAGATGTGCTGGACGCCCTGTCCTGGCATCGAGCGACACCGTGGACTGCAGCAAACGATATCAACACCAAGAACGTCCACCTGGGACGTTAGTAGAGACTACAGCTACGGAGAGATGCTGGACGCCCTGTCCTGGCATCGAGCGACACCGTGGACTGCAGCAGACGATATCAACACCAACAACGTCCACCTGGGACGTTAGCAGAGACTACAGCTACGGAGAGATGCTGGACGCCCTGTCCTGGCATCGAGCGACACCGTGGACTGCAGCAGACGATATTAACACCAAGAACGTCCACCTGGGACGTTAGTAGAGACTACAGCTACGGAGAGATGCTGGACGCCCTGTCCTGGCATCGAGCGACACCGTGGACTGCAGCAGACGATATCAACACCAACAACGTCCACCTGGGACGTTAGCAGAGACTACAGCTACGGAGAGATGCTGGACGCCCTGTCCTGGCATCGAGCGAGGACCTCTTGCCTCTGGAACTTGGCGGCACGAGGGTCTACGCCTTGGTGACTGCGGCGCAAGATTCCGCGCCTTGGTCATGGCTACAACGGCAGATCTTCAGTTTGGTGAGCTAAGGATTTCCATTTATTAATTTGTAGACTTGTTCCCGTCGGCGCGTCGAAGAACTTCCAACGAAAGAATTATACTGTAGTGGCAACGTTAGTTTTTTTTTCTGACTCGACAGCTTTCAACAAGATAGTGTTAGTAGTGCGGCGAGAAATAATGTATGCCAGATGGTTGTTAGTTTGTTAATATTGGTATGTGTTGTATATATTGTATTTACAAAGGCCGCTTGACACCATTGAAATTATTAGAGCTAGTCGCTTTGCTTAGCAGTTATGGATAAGGAGAGCAGATGGAAGACGATGTACCGATAGGTAGTTTATTCAGCCGGGGTAATAACATGTCGGCGGAAGATGGCTCAGGGTCGGTGGCGGTGTGAATGATAACTCCGTGAATGGAGAAGAAGAGCCGACAGGTCAATAGTCCGAGAGCTACAACAGATTTATTTACCCTAGAAATGCCAAAAGCGAAGTTATGATTTTTGGAAATAATACTACTTGCGAAAGCCAAATAAGCCAGTCTTAGTAAAAATGTATGGTGGGGGCATGAAATATGACGTCATAAATATGGACATCGTGCTACTGTTACTTAGTTGCATTATATCTCTGTAACTTTTTAATGTTAATGGTAGAGTGTTAATAATTTTTTTCATTAAAGTAAATTGAATTATATAGTTGTTAACCAAGTGCAATTATTATGTAGCATGAACTTTCTTATGACTTTATATAAATTGAAATTTAAAAAATAGGTTTTTCACAGTCTGGGAAAGCACAACAATTCTTGTCAAAACAGTTTTGTTACCTTTTTTTGTTTTCTGTTTCAGGAGAGTGACTAGTTTGGAACGGATTGCAAGAATAGAAGTAAAAAGAAACGGAATGCCTTATTCACACAGAGGGAGTTATTGGCGAAGTTGTGCAGTTTAAGGACAATACATGGGTGAAAGTTAAATAAGCTGCTACTACAAGACTCGCGACATGGAAGAAATCAACGTACACTTTGATGTGTAAGAACCTTCCAGAAAGCTTCGACAAAAACCAACATGGATACCATCTGACTTGCTATAGACAGTTCACAGCTATCCCAAAGTTAGAAGATAGCGGTTCTCCGCAAGATGTGCCGGTTATCCTTAGATCATCCGTGACAGCGGATTTACAGTCAGCTTCTACATCCGGAGTGTTTGAGAAGAAAAGCATCTTCTGTATGAAGAGAAAAAAATAAAAGGGCGGGAAGAAACACTTGGAATCTGTGAAACATTGGAGGCTGAGAGGTCTATAAAAGTAGCTGCATCTGCACTGCAAGATTATCACATGCTTGTTAAAATAAAGGACATAGATTTTGTTGCAAAAGAAGTTCGATACCATAATTCTTGCAGAAAGGAATATCTCAATCGAGCAAAATCTCATCAGCTACATGGGGAAAGTACACTAGGAGAAAACTGTACCAGAAAGAAGACAAGCCACAACCAACAGAAGCACGACGCAGCCTTTAAGAAAACTGTGGAATATGTTCAAGCTTACATAAATGATTCAAAAAAAGCACAGTTTCTGCACACAATTCATTCCAGACATTGTACATATTTGTCTGAGGAACGCCTTTGTAATTCGTCATATACTGCTCAAAAGATCCACAAAAACCTCTCAACTGTCTTTGGAGATAAGCTCCATTTAACCAAAGTGAGCAATAGGCAAGGTTTAGTGTTGTATGCATGTGAAATTTCATCTGTTGAAGCAGTTGCTCTTGCCATGGACTATTCCTCTATTATTGGGTCCAAGGTAGAAGAAGTAGCATTGTATCTCAGGAGAATCATTCTTACTGATGCTCAAGAATCCAAGATGAAGCATCCTCTTACTGTCGAAGATGTTATATTAGGAGAGTCAAAATGTCCACATCTGTTGGAGTTATTCTACAGAAACCTTTATAGTGGCTCGTCAAAACCTGTCTCGAATGCCAGAGTTGATAGAAGAATTCTATCATCAACTCAAGATGCTATTTTTATTTGCAGTGGTGGAAGAATAAAGCCAGCAAAACATTT
>PNEQ01054043.1:0-17612 GCA_003012365.1 Medauroidea extradentata | reverse complement strand
CTTTTGTCTTATTTGCTTCGATCGTTGGGTTAGGCAAATTGTAGTACGGTAATTATTTATTTTTATAATGTTATAGTAAATGGTGTTACAATAATAAATATGGTCAACTATGTTTACAAAATTAATTGCGTTAGGTTATATCTGCTCATATAATTTTTAATTTAGTACTATTATGTAAATCACATATGTCAAATTTGTATTGTCAATTTGATGGTTAACAATGTAAATACATATAAAAAAGATGTGACTATGTATTTTAAAGTATTATATCGACCAGTACAGTATTCATTGCAAACGTTTCTTTAAAAATATCATATGGCGCACTAAAATATTAGATATATCGGTACACATGTTTGTGAAACATTTAATAATTAAGTACAGTATGTACTCAAGATTAAAATATGACTATAAGTATAGTATTATGTCCTTTACTACTGCGGGTTTCGAGTACAGCAATGGAACGTAGGGATATCTGCTAGACAGGGTGTGAATCATAAATTGTCGACGATACTAGTGGCATCTAGTAGGCTGTGTGCAAATTAATGGTGACTACAGTGTCATCTACTGAACAATGATAGAAATAAACATATATACTGTGCTGGTTACCTAGCAAAGATTTTTAATAAATGAAATACATAAAAATGTTTCGGTGAAAAACAAATTGCAAACAATTTAACCAAGTTTGGAAATATCGAGTACTATGCCTACAAGCTGACAGAGTGCATATTTAGCCATACCAACTTATTCTGAGACTTAATATGTGTTAGAATTTAATTTTCATAGACATGTGACAAATTGCTTGGAAATAATGAGAAGTATGATCCGAAATCTGACAAAGCATGTATGTAGTCATACTAACTTATTCCGAGTATAAATAAGTGTCTGTGTTTTACATAGTCATACTAACTTATTCCGAGTATAAATAAGTGTCTGTGTTTTACATTTCATAGATATGTACAAGCAAACTGACAGAGTGCTAATTTATACATTCCAACTTATCCTGGTACTTAATATGTGTTTGCATTTTGAATTTCATAGATATATGACAATTAGTTTGGAAATAATCGAGAACTATTTTTAAAAACTGACTAAGCGTGTATCTAGTCAATCCAACTTATTCTGTATCGAAATAACAGTCAGAATATTGAATTCCATAGACATACGACAGATAGTTAAGAAATAATCGAGAACTATGCTTAAAAACAGACTCAGCATGTATCTAGTCGTTCCAAATTATTCTGGATCCTAATAAGTGTGAGTATTTTGTATTTCATAGATATATGACAAATAGTTTGGGAATAATCGAGAACTATGCTTTAAAACTGACAGAGCGCTCGTTTAATCATTACAACTTAATCTGGGTGTTAATATGTGCTTCTGATTCGAATTTCATAGACATTGGACAAATATTTTTTAAATTATCGAGACCTTTGCTTAAAAAACTGACTAAGCGTGTATCCATTCATTCCAACTTATTCTGTGTCTAAATAATGGTCAGTGTTTTGAATTTCATAGACATATGTCAAAACATTTCGAAATAATCGAGAACTATGCTTAAAAACTGACTAAGCATGTATTTAGTCTATTCCAGGTCTAAATAACTGTCAGTGTTTTGAATTTCATAGACATATGACAAATAGTTTGGGAATAATCGAGAACAATGCTTAAAGCTGACAGAGCACACATTTAGTCATTACAACTTAATTTGGGTCTTAATATGTGTTTGAGTTTTGAATTCCATAGATATATGACAAATAGTTTTGAATTAATCGAGAACTGTGCTTAAAAACTGACTCAGCATGTATCTAGTCGTTCAAACATATTCTGGATATAAATGTCAGTATTTTGAATTTCATACAGATAAGACAAATAGTTTGGGAATAATCGAGAACTACGCTTAAAAACTAACAGAGTGCATGTTTAGACATTACAACTTAATCTGGGTCTTTATATGTATTTGCATTTCAAATTCCATAGACATATGACAAATAGTTTGGAATTATTCGAGAACTATGCTTAAAAACTATCTAAGCATGAACCTAGTCATTCCAACTTATCTGGATGTATCCAGGTCTAAGTAACTGTCAGTGTTTTGAATTTCATAGACATATGACAAATAGTTTGGGAATAATCGATAACTATGCTTAAAAACTGACAGAGCACACATTTAGTCATTACAACTTAATCTGGGTCTTAATACGTGTTTGAGTTTTGAATTCCATAGATATATGACAAATAGTTTGGAATTAATCGAGAACTGTGCTTAAAAACTGACTCAGCATGTATCTAGTCATTCCAACTTATCTGGATGTAAATAACTGTCAAGTGTTTTGCATTTCAGGGACACATGTCAGATAGTTTGGTAATAATCGAGAAAAATGCTTAAAAACCAACAGAAGAAAAAAATATATAGGCCTATGCATAAAGTCTGAAAAATAGATATAATAAAATATTATATGCATGCGTGCAGGAACATATTTTTTAAAACTTACTATACATAAATGTACTTCCGGAAAATATTTATATAAAAATCATATTGAGACAATTTGCTATAAGATTTTCTCTACAAAATTTTATTAATAAATATAGGCTATAAGAAATAATTTATGTAAAATATAATATAATTAATAACATTATATAAATTCATATTAGCATAATAAATTAAGTCAACATTTATCTGTAACAAATATATTTTTTATGTTTACCATATTTAAACCATCTCCAGTAGCAATGCATCCGTAGCTCAGTTGACTAAGGCGCATGTCATACTAACTAACACAAAGGTTGCAAGTTCGAATCCCACACCTGGTGAACTAAAATTTTTTAACTTACTAAAAAAATTAAATCATAAGGACCATTCTCCCATATGAAATCACATGCAACTTCGTCCTTAGCAGCAGCAACGACACCAGCACACTCTAGCAGACAACTGTAGTAAATGAAGTAACAAATACAGACCATGAACGACTTGTCAAGATTACAATAAATTTCCAATAGATAGGCCATAGCCAATTCACCAATATGGAAACGAGTCTATAAGATAGCCACCGTGACGTCAGCCAAGAGGTGATCCACAGCTAGAAGCCATTTTACCAAAAAGAGAAAATTAATGCATAACTGGACAATAAATACACAAATAAACCCCAAAATAATCCACAATGCGGAAATCAAATCCACATCTCTGCTCCGCTTTTCTCCGCATTGTGGATTTCTTGCTCCGCATTGTGGATCGGGGTTTCTGCCATTGTTTTTTTTGGGATGACAATAACATTTTGAGGGAAAAAAGGGAAATTTTTAAGGAAAGAAGGGAAATTTTTAAGGAAAAAATGGAAATTTTAGGGAAAAAAGGGAAATTTTAGGGAAAAAAGGGAAATTTTAAGGGAAAAAGGGAAAAATTTTCGATGCAAGATGGCCGCCAAAACAAAATGGCAGAAACAAGATGGCCACCAACAGATCCACGTGATCCACAGCCAGAAGCCAACTGGTGCAGATCATACATTCCCTATCTACTTATGTCAAGTTCGAATCTTCTCCTTTTCACTAATATGTTAATTAGTTTTATTTGTTTTTTTGGCTACGTATACTATGATTGAAAAAAAAAATTGGTTTTCTTCTAATATTTTTGTACTGATCAACGCAATAGTATGGAAATTTCTAAACCATTCGATCATGTGTTCTCAATCTACATAAGTTATATATGTTGCTTGCACACTATTGATAAGTCGTAGCTTTTTCTTAGGAAGTTATTATTATGTATAGTATGATTATACATTTTTCATGGAAACAAATAACTGAAAGATGCTTACTTGGCCTAAAATAATATTTGACTGGGATACACTTGTACGTAAATATAGTAACTGAAACAAATTTATTAAAAGAATAAAACATGCTTAGGAGTAACATAACGAAAGGAGCAACTTAAAACTATCAAAATGCCACTGCTATTATGTAGCACATGCTCTGCCGCTCAGTCTCACCGACACACATGATATATATGCTATTTGATGATAATTGCTACCATAAAATTAAATTTCTTTTTGTAATAATTACTTAGGTATAACATGTTGCTGGCATTATAACATTAATTTACGTACATATCAAATGCTTATAATGAACAAAATTAAATTGTAGACGACTTCGCACGTATTAGCTGTAGAGAGCTTGTTGACTGTTTTACGTTTCACATGTTTTATTAAGAAAAGTGATTAATATTTTCTGTATGAAAAGTAATATGATTTACTGGAGTAAGCAATCAATATTAAAATTACCTCATATATCTCCCATATGTTATGCTGTCTCGACTGTATTTGCTTGTTTCGGCAGCTATACTGCTCTAGTTACGAAACGAGAGCCGGCAACGAAACTTGGCATTGAATGTGAAGTCATCTGCAAACTTAGAATACGAAACTGTCGAAACCAAACGAGAGTCGATAAGTAGCGATACATTTTATACCTATAAATAACTTAAAACTCAAGATCTCGACAGCTCATTGGACCTCTATAAAGAATTATCGGTTTGTAGCGAGAATCAAGGGTTACCAAGATGCTACCGTTAACTTAGAATAGATTACCAATAAAATTTCTCGAGATTCGATATTTCACTATCGAAAAGTCGATTACGAGAAATCTGGAATCGAGTCTCTGAATTGTCGTGGAGGAAGTTGGCGTGCTAATTATGCAACCACTGTGGTTCCACATTTTAGAACTGCCTATCAATTAATTGACTGGTGTGTTTGACAGCTGAAATAATTTTGATCAACTACTCATTTCTTTTGAATAACCTTATAATTGGTTTTAATAATCCTTCTCCGTGTAACATAGCAAATTATTATTTATATATATCCTCATGATTTGTTTATGTTTATTAATATTGATGTTCGTTTGTCTATGTATACTTCAGTATCTTTGGCCATAGATGCCTCGAGCCATGTTATTTTATTATATGTTCCTGTTTTTGTAATTTATATTGTAATAGAATTTATTAGTTTCAATTGATCACCATCGCGTACTGTGACCTGGTTTGCCGTGCTATCGATAGTGACTAGAGGTTGTAAAATTGGATAAGAGAAGTGAGGTTTGAGAAGTCTGGAATGTAGAGAAAAAAAGGAATATTCGAGAAAAATTAAATAACGGGAGCTAAGTAGGACGATGGAAGGGATTTTTGACGAATGTAGCCTTCGAGAAGGACGATGAGGCTCAATATAAAGGGGTCTACCTAGAAGTCTACTGTATCAGTAATGAATTGATACCGAATGGAGGCAAAATGCCGAATGCAGAGAACTTCTCGTCGAGAGCTATCGTCGAGATCTATCTTCGACGAGGTCCGCCAGGAGGGGTCGTCATTCGGGGCCACTGTGCAGGTTCTGAGGGCCGCCTGCAGGGAGTTTCATCATATCGCCGGTGACCAGGGCTAGTTTCGCACCATCCAAAGAGACGAATTCAGGCCCTACTCCGTCGTACTGCCTAGCCGACCCGACCTGTTGTCCTGTACAATTGATTCAGCCATCCCAGGGGCGTCGTCTTTCAACTGACGAGGTTTCCCAACCGTAGAAGAAGACGCTCTGTGAATGACGACATCCAGAATATACCAATTACTCATACACAACACTAGCCATCAACCAGCCTAGAAAAATATTTAGAACTGGAGTTCCTATATATTTCTCATATTGCATTGAGCTACCAATAGATAAAACCCACACATACCCACCGTGTAATGTTATGATGCGAACTGAGAAGCCAATAGTGACTTCTACTGCCATATCCAGAATTTAATAGTCGGTAGCTAACGTGGTAAACCAGGTCGTGAACCCACATATTTTGAATGGTCTCACCATCATCGCTCATTAACTAATGATACATGTCTGAAACACAGTTTGCTCCTTAAGGTAGTCTAGTTTTGCCTGGTTTGGTTCCCTCCGAGCATTACCACTGAGTAAGATATGGTAAACAAGAAGGTCAATTAAAATTATAATAAAAAGGAATCTCGTGTTATTGCTCTCTGAAAAACGGGCATGTATTACTCCACTGAGACACAAACTGTGTTCTCAGACACCGATTGTATTTTCTTTTGTATTTAAATTAGCTCTCAAATTAACTGTAAGGTAAATATATAGAGGACATGACATAACTTTATAAGGAATAAAAACCAGGAAAACCTTACAGAGTGTACGCCCAACGAAGGGGCCGAATTTTGCAGCACAGTCAAGAGAAAATCGGTCAGTTCTAGTGGAAGAAACAATACCCGCCAGAAGACCGACTGCTTAATTAGAGCTGTAAGTAGCAGTAGAGAGCAACAAATTGTTGTTCTATAGATTGTTGGCAGTAGAGCATAGAAGTTTGTCGGTGTAAATAAGTAATGGATAAACAAGTTAGAAGCTCGTTTCACATAGACGAAACCATAGAGAATGTAGTCGCGCAGTCCCCTGCGGATAGCGATGAATTGACACGAGACATCGAGAAGGAACTCGTTACTCATGCAAACGAACCTGCCACCTTGCAATATACCATGCAGATTAGGCAACAAATGCATGGCAGCACACAAGTTAGTTTGTTGAAATGTCAGACAGAGTTGCAGCCTAGTTTTACAACTCAGTTACAAGTTCAGTTGCAAAACAGTCACGACAAATTGCTGGATGAAATTCGAGCCGTTCGTGAAGATGTAGGTTCAGAAGTAATGGTAATGTTGTGCGATTGGAAGAAGGGTCTGGATGAAAGTTTGGAGAAAACGGACCTTAACATAAAGAAATATGCTGCAATACTGAACAACTCGGTTCGTGAATTTACTGCTCGTTTCGAAGATATTGAGCAAAAGATACACAATATTGTACGTCGACAACAGTAAGAGCGAGGTCGAATCAGTAATCCAGGTGAGTCAAGCTGAATTTGCCGAACTGCGTCGAACAACTAAGGAGGAGTTAGTAAATTGGTCTCGCCGAATCGAAAGGGATCTGTTGCGAAAAGTCGAATAGATGAAAATAATGTATCGTGCTAGTAGCGTAAGTGGCGGCGAATGTGTCGAATGCGCCGAACAAATGACCATTCAGAAAAACCTAGACTGTAGGTTTGACAACATACAGCTTAGCCCTTCTCCAGGCATTTGTATATGAGGATCGCGATAAAGTCGGACATGACGCGAAGCACGATGGAGTTATACCTTGTGCAAGTGGTTTTAACCTGGTGGTGAACCTAGCTGCAGTATTTCATCATCCAGTGCAAGAACTAGGTAAGTCAATTCCAAGATTTTCTAACCTAGATAAGGAGAACCCCATGATGTTTGTGAAATGTTATGAAGAGTATTCAGATATGTTCAAGCTAACTGAACTTTTAAGGGAACTGCAGGTTATTGGTGGGATGCGGAAAAGGCAACCACTAAATCATATACGGAATTTGGCGAGAAATTCGTAAGAGAGTTTTGGGGTCCACGAGTGCATGGTCTTGTAAAAGCCATGCTACTTTCTGAAAAATATGTTCCTAAAGGTAACGAAATGGTGGATGAGCATGTTAGCTACATGTACGAACGTAGCCGACATCTCACCCCAGAAATGACAGAGACAGAATTGATTTTAATGTTAACAGCACAGACACCACCACCTTATCAGATAGCTTTGGTAGATAAATATAACCTTCTGTTCACTGAGAACAGAGAAAAACTGATAATTTTGGACAAACTGGAACGGCAAATCCGTCATCTACCATGGAGCCACTCTAAGGATAGACCTTATGGCAACACTGGGTATCAAGGTGGCGATAAATTCCGCAGAAGGGCTCATGGTGACCTTGAAAAAGAAGTCAATGTGATTCGTAAGTTCCATGCTAGCAAGTCAGAAGACGAGTCCGATTACCAGTATAAGAGTCGGACTGACAAGAAAGATTTCTGGGGCAAAGGTAAAGTAGATAAGTACCGAAGGACAAGTTGGCGATATCGCTCGAGATCGCTTCGAGATCCAGGTCTAGGTCGAGATCCCGGGGTACGAAAAGCGAAGTCGAAGACAAGCAAGCTGTAGGGACACCAAGTTCTTCAGCGAACGACAACAAGCATCGCGTATCCAAGTCGGCATCCAAGAGGGACATTGAGTGGTATTTTGAACGTAATAAACCTCTGAACCACAGCGCACCCGAATTTGAAGGGCCCGATGACCCTGGAACCTAGTCGAGGTCATTGTTGCCAAGGAAGAGATCGGGAAACTAGTTTTGGCTGGCAAAGAAGATCTCCGATCGTCAGTCGCAGATAGGGCAGCGATTATGGAGACATGTACGAGTAGTGTGATATGTAAAATTAATAGAACAAGCCAGAATATTAAAACAGTATTTCACTAAGTAAATGTTAGCAATGAATACAAAATGGTGGCCGCACAGCCTGATACTCCAAAGAAACACGACAGCGAGATATTAACGATAAATGCTATGCTTAGCACTGGAAGCGATAGAGAATTTTTATTAAAGGATTCTGAATACAGCGAAGGCACTAAATGCGAAGTTTTTTGCCCTGGATTCAAGCTGGATATCTATGGGAGGAATTGCCAACATTACTAGACATGGGTGCAGAAATATCTTGCATTTCGGAGGAGGCAGTAGGGCGTCTAATAAATTCAGGCGTAAAATTACCTGTAATGCCTGTGCACAGAATAAAAGATCTAATGTTGAGGTTGAAATCTGAGCAAAATTAAGATGATAGGTGCAGAAATATTTTGGATAAATTGAGTCAGTATGATACACCTAGAAAAATCAGGCTAAGGTATTTTACTGACCAAGAGGGAATACTCTATTATCATTCTAACAAACGAGAAGTTTTCGAAGAACACTAGAAACCGGTAATTCCGAGTACTCTAATAAATGAATTGGTGTGGAGAACTCGTACTTTCCTAAGTCATGCGGGAGTAAACAAGGTTTGCGATGCGGTGAAGAGACATTCCTACTGTGTGAAGCTACAGAGAACAGTATCGATGCTGATAGCAGCCTGCGAACTTTGCCAGAATGCCAAACATACTAATGAACATCTACAAGGCGGACTATAATCCATCATTCCTAAGCAGCTGTTTGAATTGGTGTCAGTTGACCTGTTCGGTCCATTACCTCAATCGAAGGCAGGGGTAAAGTAAATTTTCGTAATGATGGAAGTTTATTCTAAGTTTACGGAATTGTATGCCGTAGTGAAGGCTAATGCAGAGATTTTGTTATACAAAGTCAAGTTATTCATCAAGAATATTGGTAAGCCTACATGTATAGTTTCGGAGAACAGAACCCAATTTACAGGTAAAATTTGGCAAGAAGGGTTGAATTGGTTAAACATCAAGCCAACAACCACATTGGTGTATCATTCACAGTCTAGCGTCGTGAAGCGAATAATGCGATCTCTGGGCACATCTTGACAATCCACTGCCATAACACTAAACAAAACTGGAGAGATAAAGTGGTTTTTGTAGAACTAGTTATGAATCATACCGTACACGTCTCTACAAAGTTCACACCATTTGAAGTACTGACCCACAGACGATCGGAGGTGTTCAATTCAATGACGATCCCGCGATTCGACAAAGGAAATATTGACGGTACTACGGAAAATACGGATGACATTAAAGTGAAAGAAGAAATAAACAAGTTATTCAGTAGTCGTCTAGTAACAATGGCGAAAAGAAAAAACAAATACAGCAAGACATCAAAAGTCAGTAAATTTGAAATAAGAGACCTGGTGTTGATTAGGACACACTCTATATCACAAACTTGGGCCGGGGTTAACAAGAAACTGTTCTTACTGTACGAAGGTGCGTATAAGGTCAACAAAGTCATCAAGAATAATTGCTATGAATTAATAAATCCAGACACGAATGAAGTGAAAGGCCGATACAATTTGACGCAGTTGCGCAAGTACATAATTGCAGAAGAAAAACATAAAGAATGAGTTCGTTAAGGTAAATTCACAGTACTGATTACCAAGAATTTTGACATGGTTAAGCCTGTGGTATATGAAAAGAATGAGTACCGGTATACTGCATGAGCAGGTTATGGTACGATTTGCCTAAGTTGCTGGTGTTGTAGTGATATTTGGTCCTGGAAGTTTATTTGCCCAGTTGACTTTGTTTAGCATTGGCATAGGTACCGATTTGCTACGGTTTCACTTATGGTATAGTATCGCTTGTCACTATTGGTGATGAGTAAAGCAGAACCTCTGTATCTGATAGGAGTTTAAAATCTCCCGAGCCGAGTCAATTATCAGTGGAATATTATGTTTTGAATTAACGTAGTACTTGGAAGCATTATGGGAAATTGTAACATTTACTATGTTGAAAACAGGATAGGTTGGCCATAATTAAAACAATGAACTTTTGTTGGAGACCTAAACCTTTTTCTGTGATTTTGAGTTATACAAGTCCTCGCAATAATTTGATGTCTGCAAATATATACATAAATGTATTTAAGAAAGATCTTGTAGATACTACTATGCCAGGGCTAATAAAGGAATATATATATATATATATATATATATATATATATATATATATATATATATATTATAGTTCCGAACCAATT
The DNA here is from genome assembly GCA_003012365.1 of Medauroidea extradentata. Taxonomy (NCBI): domain Eukaryota; kingdom Metazoa; phylum Arthropoda; class Insecta; order Phasmatodea; family Phasmatidae; genus Medauroidea; species Medauroidea extradentata. The sequence goes on along the minus strand of PNEQ01054043.1, from coordinate 7,085 downwards.
TCAGACTACTGAGCCTAACATAGCACATCTCACTATTCATTCACCTCATTTAGAATTAATTTCATTCTACACTATGACAATGAAGTACACTTGTTTCTGCAATATGCAGATTTGGTTTCCTTGTTAAATATACAGCTACGCTCTGAGAGTCTCATTCATGGTTAGGGTGTGACCATGTCGATATGGTGAGCGACCCGACAAGGTATCCGTGGATAAAAGACAGAAAGGTGTGCCGGAGCTATATTGTTGAGTGCAGAAGCTGCTGTTAGAATTTAGTTATCAGATGATACGATAAACTTTCATGGAAGACAAAGACCCTATGTGCTATAGTTGCTTGTGTGGAGTAAACAAACTGCTGTTTATTTCTCGGTGGAAAATAAACTGCCCCCAAGAACCATTTGAGAAATAAACGCTGCACGAGCGGCGTTGTGCTTTGGCGTTACTGCGACGGAGGCAACGTAAGAAGATTTCGCCGTGCTTAAGGGCATGGTACAAATGGAGTGGTTGGGCTATGCACAATTTTTCTGGGTAACACCCAGAACTCAGATTGTCTGCATGTGTATACATTGTGAATGAAGCTCATCTGAGTGATGAACACAGTTGAAAATTGAACTTTATCAAAGGAGAACTAATAACTATATCTTATTTGAATTTAAAGTTATTAGTAATTTTTTTAAAAAAACTATAATTGTATTTAAGCTAAATTGGCGATATCCATGTGTTTGTTTCTATAATATCGTTATTACTTATTTGTTGTTTTAAACTGTTAAGTACATCGTCAGTTACTGAAGTACTGTAAAGGAGAGTTAAGAGACACTAATAACTAAACGAAGTGTGAACATGGTACTTAAAGACGTTGAATATTTGCGATCATTTGTGGCATGTGATGTTCACTAGATTATATAATATTTTTATATTTTTCTCCCAGATTATTCAAACAAAAACAAAGGTTGGGATTGTAAATGTAATTTATTTTTCAATGTTACCACTTAATGTTAAAAAGGGATTAGAAACTAAAGAGTTCATGGTTAATGTTATGTTTGATCGACGATTGAAAAGTTGATACTGGACAGACTTAACTCTTCATCCTTCTGCCCAGGGTGTCTGTAACATAGCAATTTATTATTTATACATATATCCGAATGATTTGTTTATGTTTAGGAATATTGACGTTTGTTTGTCTACCTATAATTAAGTATCTTTGGCCACAGACACCTCGAGCCGTGCTATTTTATTACATGTTCCTGTTTTTGTAATTTATATTGTAATAGAAATTATCAGTGGTAATGGTTTCCAGGTTTCTACCTATGAAAGTAGTTTCACTTGAACACCATCGTGTACTGTGGCCTAGTTTGCCGTGCTATCGATAGTGATCAGAGGCTGTAAAATTGGATAAGAGAGGTGAGGTGTGGGAAGTTTGGAGCGTCGAGAAAAAAAGGAATGTTCGAGAAAAAAATAACAGGAGCTAAGTAAGACGACAGAATGGATTTTCGACGAACATAGCCTTCGAGAATGTCGACGAGGCTCAATGTGAAGAGGTCTACCAATAAGTCTATTGTATTAGTAATGATTTGATACCAGATAGTGGCTAAACACCGAATGCAGTGAACTTCTCGTCGAGAGCTATCGTCGAGATCTATCTTCGACGAGGTCCGCCAGGAGGGTCGTCGTTCGGGGCCACTGTGCAGGTTCTGAGGGCCGCCTGCAGGGAGTTTTACCCTATCGCCGGTGACCAAGGCTAGTTTCGCACCATCCAGAGAGACGAATTCAGGCCCTACTCCGTCGTACTACCTAGTCGGCACGACCTGTTGTCCTGTACAATTGATTCAGCCATCCCAGGGACGTCGTCTTTCAACTGACGAGGTTTCCCAATCAGGAGAAGAAGACGTGCGGTAAACGACGACATCCAGAATTTACCAATTACTCATACACAACACTAGCCATCAACAAACCTAGAAAAATATTTAGTACCGGAGTTCCTATATATATATATATATATGTCACATTGAGCTACCAATAGATTAAACCCACACATACCCGCCGTGTAACGTTATGAAGCGAACATAGAAGCCAATAGTGAATTCAACAGCGAAATCTAGAATTTAATAGTCGGTCGCTAATGCGGTAAACCAGGTCGTGAACCCACATATTTCGAATGGTCACACCATCATCACTCGTTAACGAATGATAAATGTCTCAAACACACTTTGCTTCTTAAGGTAGTCTAGTTTTGCCTGGTTAGGTTCCTTCCGATCATTACCACTAAGTAGGAAATGATAAATATAAAAGATCAATTAAAATTATAATAAAAAGAAACCTTGTGTTATTGCTCTCTGGGAATCGGGCATGTTTATCTCCACTGAGGTACAAACTGTGTTCCCAGACACCGATTTTTTTCTCTTGATTTTAAATTAGCCCTCAAACTAACAATGGTTTAATAGACAGAGGCCTTGACATAACCTTATAAGGAATAAAAACCAGGAAAAGCTTACTTAGAATAGATAACCAATGAAATTTCTCGAGAATCGTTATTTCACAATCGAAAAGTCCATTGCGAAAAATCTGGAATAGAGTCTCTGAATCGCAGTGGAGGAAGTTGGCATGCTAATAATGCAACCACTGTGATTCCCAATTTTAGAACTGTGTATCAATTAATTGACTGGTATGTTTGACAGCTGAAATAATTTTGATCGACTACTCATTTCTTTTAAATAACCTTATAATTGTTTTTATTAATCCTTCCTGAATGCTCGGTTCACACAGGCATATATTCTTTCGACCATACATTTCCATTGCCATGTAGTTGTTCTGCAAGATGCGTTAAACTGACTTGAGAAAATGTTTACGTTTGAAGAGTGACTTGGAATTACACTTACTACACTGGAAAAGAAAAAGTTTTGTGAGAACATGATTTTTTTGTGGCAGCCTTTAAATGGTTTGTTTGTGGTTACAGACTAATGCAGATAGTAACAAAGAGTTAAATGAATGAATAAACATTATCAGTGCTAACAATGTCGACAGTGCATGTAGCTGCTGATTAAAATTGTACTTTTAAATACACCTCGGAGCGCAGCCATGTCCTAATATACCACTATGTATTATGAAAGTGTTTGATACTATGTTTAGGCATACTATTTTATTTTTTCAAATATATACTTACAACATCGCATTTATTAACGGTCAAAAATTAACTCACTTCCGACCACAAAATTTCACAAAAATTAGATTTAAGTAGACTTATTTTGTATACCTATCGTACGGAGAACTCTCAACATTCTTACAAATATACCTTGCAGCATTATAATTATTCTTTTCATAGTAGCGTCTGACCGTTCATTAATATGATAACAGCACAATATGAACTAAAACAGACTGTAATGTATGACACTGAATATAACTCTGCAAAATTCTATGTTGTCAATTAAAAACACTTCAGGTACAACCTACAACCTTTCAAAAGAGTAATCAAGAACTACAAAATGGAAATTACACATTACAGTTTTGAAATTTGTGACTTACACAAGTAGCTTAATACGTATTTAAAGTTCGAAAGCATCGATTATTTCACCATGTGAAAATAGTTTGCAAGCAGCTAGTCATATATAGTCAGAAATCATGTCATAATGTACATAATGTACGAAAAGTTGGTCTCCTTCTCCTTTCCTTGCTGGTTCTGTAAAATGGAATTAAAATGCCCGCAGAATTCTTACAGTATTGCGTTTGTATGAGGTAAAAGCAAAAAGCTTTCCTGTGGATAGACTGCTTTGAAAATATTCTTGCAGTTAACGAGTTAAGTAGGCCCTAGTTATTTCTCGATTCTGTAAGTGAAAGTCACCACAGTGTAAGGTATAATTTTTATGTAAGAAAAAATAAAGGTTTCCCGCATAAGGGTATTAATATTATTAATAATTTGACAAGTTATAATGAGATTTATTTATTACAGTGTGAAAAATTTTACATCTTAATTTTTTTAGATGGTCGTAAAGATTTAACCATATTATTTTATCATTAAAAATATATATTAATTTACTTAGTGTACAGCATTTAGAAAAATATAAAAAGTGTCATAAAGACACAATAACATTTAAATAACATTTTCAATATCCTTTTCAATAATACGCTACGATGCCATTCGCTTCTTCTTATTTAAAATTTTGCTGTAATAATTTTACCGTAATTTAATCTTTGGTACTTTTCTGATTAAACGGATGTGTGTTGTTTACTCATTATTAAACACCAATGCTCATTACTATATACTTTAGATATTAAATGATTTTAACACAGTTTACAATGTGAAATTAAGCAAACAGATTACAGTCGAGATCTTGGCGTAATACTTGACAGCGAATTCTACTTGGGGACAACTTCATTAACATATCTATAAGAATATAAGGTTTAATACAATATTACACATCTAGCAGCAACGCCTGACTCTTTGTTGTGCTTGTATTATTGTTCAGTATGATCGGAACTAGAATACTGTTCAGTAATTTGAAACTATTTCAGCTACTGATTCTAAGTGATTGGAAAAGATACAATGCAACATATTTAAAACTTTTTAAAACAGGTTCCCAATGATAATTCGAACTTCTACTACAGCAACGAGAATAGAAATTCCAACACTCAGAGTTTAGAAAATATGGTTTATGTATATGTATAGTATATATGATGCTTTATTTTATTCAATTGTTTTTCATATCCCTTGTGTTCTGCCATTAGTAAACTTGTATATGACTATATTTAGCGTGGCCGTTACCGTGTTCCAAGGCATATGATATTAATTCCGACTTTACATTGTCAGCACGTGGAACAAATATGCCTAACACTCATGCCCAATGAAACTGTGCTCCTAAAATGAAGGTACATAATTATAATTACTATTATTTCTATTGCAACTATTTTTATTTCCTCGCTTCTTGCACGCTACTGGCAGAACTCAGTGTTGTGTTATGTCATTACGTAGCACCACACACCTTTGAATTCTCTACGCAAGCCACTTGTAAAAATTTTGTGACATACTTTTGGTTGGTTTAAATATAGGCAATTTCCAGAATTTTATTTCAAATTTTTAATTATGATGTATTTTGCAACAGTTAAAATAATATGCGTTTTCAGCGAATCGTTGTTAAAAATTAAACCCTTTAAGAGTACATGGTAAATAAATAAATTTTAAAGAAGCAAGTGATAAAGTTTATGCAAAGTATTGTCTAGGATTGTTGATAGTATATTTGCATACTGGCCATCCGCCAGTGTCCTCACGGTCATTGTTCGCCTCCCTTCACATTCCTAAGCCATTGTCCATAGGCGTGCCTTGCCTCGGGGTTAAGGGGGGTTGAGCCGGAGCCGGTGCTTGCCCTGTCGTGCTCCACAGCATGTCTTCACTCAAACAGCCTCAACATGCCGCCCACCTTGAAAGGTAGCTCTTTCAACAAGCATAGTACACATACTAAATTTATACACACAGTATGATGTCTCTACAAAATTTGGTGCCTCTGCACATAACTGGCACTTGACACAGGACATACAGATACACAAATAAAAAATCTGCCGATGACCATCCCCAACAATTACTCAATGGGGTATTTGCACCCAAATTACTGTGATACTTGATCACCACATTACATTTCACCAATCATAATTAGTTACTGAAGGGCACTGGACACAGTCGATTAATTGCTCGCTTGAGAAGACCAGTTGCTGTTTTCACTGTGACGACACGGACTCTTCCATCATCTCCAGTATGAAGGTCAGTGATGCGTCCCATGGACCACTTGAGCGGAGGGAGGTTGTCTTCCTTAATGACAACCAACTCCCCGACTGCAAGATTCTTGATCTCCGAAGTCCACTTGACACGATGCTGGAGCACAGCCAGGTACTCCTTGGACCAGCGTGTCCAGAAGTGTTGGACTAGTTGTTGAGTGTGTTGCCATCTTGACAACCTGTTTACTGGCACATCCTGAAGGCTGGGCTCAACTGGGGCTGTGAGTGCATCACCAGTTAGGAAGTGTCCAGGAGTGAGTGGCAGGAGGTCACTAGGATCACTGGAGAGGGGAGTCAGGGGACGTGAATTAAGACAGGCCTCTATTTGTGTCAGGCAAGTGTACATTTCTTCGTAGGTCAAGAGGGCTGATCCTACTACCTTTTGCAAGTGCTGTTTGAATGATTATACTGCAGCTTCCCATAGACCACCAAAATGGGGCGATCGAGGGGGTGCAAAATGCCATTCAATTTGTTCCTCGGCCAACAAATGTCTCACAGCTCCTTGATGTTCATCTGTGTGATAGAGTTCAAATAATTCCTTTAGCTTTCGTTGTACTCCGACGAAATTTGTGGCATTATCTGAGTAGATGTGAGCACATTTACCCTGTCTTGCGATGAACCTTTTCAATGCAGCCAAGAATGCGGCAGTTGTGAGACCTGTAACTAGCTCTAAGTGGATTGCCTTCGTGCTACAGCATACAAATAGTGAGACATAGGCCTTGGCAGAAGTGCCGCCATGCTTCAGATTCGAGCGAATCATCAGTGGTCCACAGAAGTCAATACGTGTGTGCAGGAATGGTCTGGAAGGTTGCACTCTCTGTGGTGGAAGGTCTCCCATGAGCTGCTGAGCCACCTTGGGTTTGGCTCTAAAACAGTGTACACAATCATGAACTGTCTTGCGTGCTAAATTGCGACCGTTCAACGGCCAATACCTCTGTCTAATGGCTGCAAGCACCAGTTGTGGTCCTGCATGCATGTGTCGAGAGTGTTCATTAGCTGCGATGAGTTTTGCTATCTTACTGGACCGTGAAAGTAGTATTGGATGTCTTTGACTATAGGTTGCTAACGACTTCTGGATCCTTCCACCTACCCGAATAAGGCCTGCATCATCGAGAAAGGGATTTATCATCTTGATGCTGCTCTTCGGACTGACTTGCCTTCCAGTCTTCAGATTGCATAGTTCCTGCCGAAATTCCTTCTCTTGTTCCAACTTGATGATCTTATCCAATGCTGAGGATAGTTCCAACACGCTTAAATGTCCCTTGATCCTTTCTGGTGGTGGCCGTGTTGCATTTGTAATGAATCTCCAGCAGAATGCCAGTACA
>PNEQ01054042.1:0-22648 GCA_003012365.1 Medauroidea extradentata | reverse complement strand
AGATTTAAAAGTATTTATTATGCTGTTGTAATGTATATTGTGTTAAGTATAATGTAAACATAATTACTCTCTGTATTAATAGAGTGGGTTACGGCAGAATAGAGCAGAGAGAAAAACATTTAGATTGATCGCAGTGTGGTTTGTCATAGGGCTGTAGTCTATGGACAGCGATCAAAAAGAAAAAAGGTTTTTCCGTGATAAAAAAAATGGCCGGACGAGCATTTCAATCGGCTCGTTGAAGATTAAACTGCAGCAGTGAGCAGCCGGAGTTCGGGAAATGTCAGTCCCGAGAGAAGGAAGGAAGCTCGTTACATGTATCTGACGAGGTGACATCGTTGTGGGTCCAGCAACACGTCTTCAGCAGTTGAAATATCGGTAAAGCAGTTCCATTCAGCGGTATAGAGCCTGAACCACGTCATCTACAAACTGTGATGTTAGATCAATTAATGTGGAATTCCAGTAACGAACATCAACCCTAAGTGAAACCCTGTAACCAAGAGAAGCCGGAAATTTCAACTGGAATTTATTACCACGCAGAATTTTTTATTTTTTTATTTTAATATTAATGGACTAACCCAGGCTCTATTCTGCGTAATTTCATGCTTTCTGTTGTATATGGCACGGTATATTGATTGTAGTATTGTTTCTTTCCCTAAATTCACAAACCATACCTCTCTAAGTTAACATGTTATTTTTGTGTAGTCATGTTTAGGTTCATTTTGGTTAAAATATTAATAAATTTCACATGTGAATTCTATACTAAATGGTTGTTAAACGTAAGTTTTTTAGTACGTCACTTCCAGTAGAGTCAACACAACACCTTTACGTGTATATATATATATATGTATATATATATATATATATATATATATATATATATATATATATATATATATATATATATATATATATATATATGAAAGTTTTACTATTTTACTCCACACGTAAAAGTGAAAATAAGCAGTAAAATGTAATATACTTTAGTATACTACAGTGCATACAAGCATGAAAAAATATGAAGTACTAAAACATGCCTTAAGTATTTTAAGAGAAAAAATATAGTAAAAATGTTTCAAGAATACTCTCAATTAACAGAAAATCAGATGTTCGGTCTACCAAAGCTCGAATGATGCAATAACTTGCAATAACTACATTCACTCTTCACGCTCTGAATTCAGAAGAAGTATCGTGCCAAAACACGTTCTTTGTTTGGAAAGGTTGTGCAGAAAATACTGTTTAATGATGGATTTTAATACAATCAAATGCAAAATTCTAAAATCCTGGTACTTTTGCGTACCAGGACGAAAGTGTCCTGGTACATGGTACAGCACCCTGAATACTGGTACGTGTACCAGGATCCTGATACATCTAACATCCCTGGTTCGTGGTCACTGAATATCGTGCAAAGACTGTTCATAGCACTCACACATTAAGACAATACATAAAATATTACACTTGTATCTGTGGCTTGGCGCAAGGAAAATAAATTATTAAAGAAATAAATGAAGTTAAATTACAGTGGCGGCAAACAGATATCACATATATATTAAATCCTTAATTAACATTGAAAGAAAACATTATATTAAATTAAATAAAATATTCTGTGAGAGACACCACATAGAGTACAATGCGGAATACCACACTGCATTAATAAGTTGTGTTTCTTTTTTTTTTTTATCAACTAAATTCTCATCGCTTGATCTAAGATAACAGACGTAATTCATTATATTTTATGCGAGTAAATGAGTATCGTTTAAAATGCGATTAGTTTTTTGTTTCGTGCTTTATTTTTCTTTCATTATAATTATCCTAACGTACAAAAAATCAGCATATTTAGTTGGCGTAGTGAGATATTCGTATTATGTTTCTGTATAAGAAAATGTTTTATATAATCAATCTCTTGAATACACTTCACTGGTTAGAGATATCTGGGATTCACAAGTAATGAAAACAGCCCTAGAAGTGGAAAACGGTGGTTATTGTTGGCTGATATTCGAGTGGTATCGATCTCTATTGTTACTGGTCTGTTTGCGTGATGTTGGTGCGGTCGTACGGACACGAAGAATAGCACATTGCGGTCATCGAAACAATACCCCCAGAGCTGTGTGGGAAGACTGGCGAACTCGAGTCTGAATTAGATTTCTACCACAATCAGTCAACTGACAGCTTCTCGTAATGGTTTTCGGAATAATAATGTTGTTTGGTCACACGATTACTTGCATACAGAGTCGTATATCACGCTTTAAAATGAGATAACTTTAGTTCATGACGGTGGAATTCGGGACCGGGTTCACAGACTATTAAATTGTTGCATGAATTAACAAACAATAACTACATCGACACCAAACAAAACAGCATTAGTTTAACTATAGAAACAACTTCACTAACGTAATAAGGAAATATATACATGCAACACCATGATAGTTAATTCACATTTACTATTCAGTGGAAACTGGACAGTGAATATAATGAAGTGGGAATAACGAACTAATTAATTTAATGTGTAAGTGTTCAGTTCACTGAATCTTGATCCTCTCTATCAAAACTATTTCTTAATCAGTCAATAGAAATTATTTTTATTGTGTTTATAACTGATGAGTTACACGACTTATTACTCTTATCAAATTCACTTATTAAATAAACGGTGTTCACGAAAGTTTACACTATTTATGTAATGAGTTGATGCAGTATTTTTAATGATTCATTGAGAAACTTAAAATGTTAACCAAATTCCCTGAAAGTTTTAAACTAAACATGCAGGTAAAATAATGTTCGTTTAAATACACATAATTTTACAAATTTTCCGGTACATACACCGGGGAACTCTCCAAACATGAATCAAATATCTGTTAAGCTGTTGAATTGTAATAGTAGAAGGCAATTTTAATGTGACGTAAATTAACGTAGCACTCATTAACCACAATTTTAATTAGTGGTGTATATAAATGTCCATTCAAAAATAGTGTCACACAAACAGCTATGCTACGTTTCCTTGTGATTTTACGAGTTGATTAGAGTGTACTTATGAACTTACCTTTAGCAGTATAGTAATCTTCGCGGACAAGTGTGTTGTACAAATGGTAAACACGAGAGCAGCTAGGAATACTATCCTATATGTTACGAGTCCACGCCGTTCGAAGTGCCTTTGTTCGACCTTCGTATATCTTATCATGTAAGCCCTTTGACGTTACTTCTACTGTCTCGTGCGGGTCATGCGTCATGAAAAATGCAAAACGAAATCCTACAAAGTATTATGCAACGAACAAAATTTCAATGTATTTCCTGTTATCGTTAGTCAGTTTTTCCGGGGTGAGTCATGTTTAAAAAAAAATGGCAGTACATTTTCGACGACATTTTGACATTCAGCAATAAAGTTGTTCAACCGTATTAACTTACAGCCACTCAAATATAACTAATATTTACTCTCATTTTCAGTTGCGGCGTTTACTAGTAGCAATGACTAGAGATACGTAAATTTCGCAGATACATTCCAGGTCAGGTTGAACGCCAATTATGTATACTTCATTGTCATGTCTGTGACTTGCTGGCGGCTGTTACGATACGCGTTTGACTGCTCCAAGCCAGTAGTAAAGAAGGAAATAATGCGAAGTGCTATCGCTTGCTACCTGCTTGTACGGTTCTAAGCCAATATATAATTAGAGGTACGTTAATTTCGCAAATACATTCCAGGTCAAGTTGAACGCCAAAACTATATACTTCATAATCACGTGTGTGATTAGTTGGCGGCTGTCACGAAACGAATTTGACTACTGCAAGCCAGTAGTAAATAAGGAAATGATTCCTAGAGCTATCGTTCGTAATGCTGTAATTCAATGAATAATCGACTGTATCTAGAGCGTGTACAGGACTGAGCAATCTAGGCTGCTGCCATATGAATCCGCGAAATTGACGTACCTCTATATATAATTGATTGTGGCCAGTGGGTGTATAGGACTGACAAGTCTAGACTGCTGCCAGATGAATCCGCGAAATTGACGTACCTCTAGCAATGACTGATTGATAGAGCCACGACTATTTCACGTATTCATCAGGTAGCAGCTTAGACTTCTCAGTCCTATACACGCACCGGCCACAGTCGAGTATTCATTGGCTTCTTAGTGTACAAGAGGGTACCACGTGAGTTCACGAGGATTGCAGTCGTCAAATGTGTATCAAAACTACTGTTGTCCGATTACAGTAATGACAGTGAAGTATACGCTGTTGACGTTCAACCTGACCTAGATTCAATACGCGATAAAATCGTGCCCCTACTGATTGCTTGAAGTGTCTTAGGTCAGCACTTAAAACCTAGGTACCTTTGGCGCTGGTGAGGGGTGACATGATGTAAGCATGGATCAGCACCTTAACGAGGGGCAGGGGAAGTGGGAGAACCCCGAGAAAACCCGCCGATCAGCGGCATCGTCCGGCACGATTCCCACTGACCCCGCTGGGAATCGAACCCGGATTGTCTTGGTGGGATGCGAGTGCTCTAGCTACTGCGCCAACCGTTGTCCCAGCGGCTTCTTTCTAAAGGAATTATATTGAAATATGAAAATATAAGCTTTATTTACATGAAATGGATTTCGTTGTACAAATATAAATAATACACTTTTCAGGTTTTCTAAACAACTGCATCCAGTGAATCTATAACAGATTTTAACTACAACGAATTTACATTTTTTAAATTTATCTAACCGCAGTTGTTAGGGTGCAGTACTCATTAATTTAATCACGTAGTTTAAATTAACAATTTTTCGTTTTGTTTCAAAATTTGTAGAAACATTCTGCAACATATTATGTACAACTTATTTATCTCTAAATATCTATCATTAAACTACCAAGACTGGTGTTCAAAATACTTTTTTTTTTAATAACAATAAATTGGTTTACACCTGCCTATCAGTTGCAAAAGTTAGTTGCAAAACGCCACCCAATAATAAATGTCACTTTTAAAATGTATCGTTCTCAACATTACAATCATAAAATACTAGCTGTCTCGGCATGCTTTGCAATAATAATTAATATTTTGAGTACTCTGTTAAGCCCCTCTACCACGTTCGGCAAACCATCCCTCAACTTCCCAATTTTTTGGCACAAACCTTCGCGGGCGTTGAAATTTTAAGTATCATTTTCAACCCCTCTCAACATAGTTAGACCCCACCCCTCCCTAAAGTTAATATATATATTTATTTATTCATTTATCTATAAGATATATATTTACATACCTATTAGTACATACATATTGCAGAAACGTTTGCGGGCATTAGCACAACAAATAATTTTTTTCCGTTAAATTTTTTGGGTACACCGTTCTGCCTTTCTCCTCTCTTTTGTCCCTTCCCCAAGTGTTTTTTTTTTCACCAAAATGTTTTGGGCAACCCCCCACCCTTTATGGATCAAATCACCAACACATGCAAACATAATATTCGCGCCCGGACGCACAATAATTCACCGAAGTTTAATTGCAATCGTATGAATGGTTAGGAACGTAAACTCTACGAACAAACACACATACAGTTAAATCCCACGTACGAATCACATTACGCGCTCACTCTCCAACACTGCCACAGTGTACCTCTTCTCGACAAACGTTAAGGCCATGGTCTTTCATTTATTTTAAAAAATTAAAAATATCTCTAATGTTTTTAACCAAATGCTTTTAAGAAGTTTGAGACTGCGTACAGTCATGCGATACACAATTCTGCCAGAGCGTTTTATTTAAATAATATACCGTTTGTAGCAAAAAATTATTTGGTTAATTTTGGCTTACTTTCACAACGAAATATGTAATATTGCAGGGGCAAAAATCTAAAAATCCGTTTGGTGTATTGCAACAGAAAAATTCTGATACAAACAATGATATATTAGTGTTAAAACTGTAAGAATGAATTTTTAATATGTGTATTAATTTGCGTTAAAAAAAATATTTTTGAAACCACTGCAACACTAAAGAGCGAGGCATTAAGAGGCCGTCTCAGTGTTTCAGGCGCATGTATGCATCCCGCATTAACTCCATATAAATCATGGCTAATCTTACGTAGTCTATAGCAATAACAGTATTACAAATATCAAAGTTATCTTCGCGCTTTATAAGAGACAGAGTCGTTCTTAATAGATATGCGTTCTGCAAAATGAAGCATAACAAACGGTTACATTAGCAACGTGATACCAAAAAAAGTTTCGTAAAATTTGTAGCAACCATTCTTTATACTTGACTTCGGCAAACGCAGGGGAAATAAGAACGACTCTGTCTCTTATAAAACGTGAAGATAATGTTGATATGTGTAATACTCTTATTGCTATAGAGAATGTAAGATTAATTTTGATTTATATGGTGTTAATACGGGTTGCATACATGCGCCTGAAACACCTGATACTGCCTCTTAAATGCACATATCACAGATCCAGCGGTGAGTTTCATGGGGGTGATGATAATACTAAAATAATAATATTAAAGAAAAAATTGTGATGTCCATGTTTCTATAGCTGACTTTGAAGTACTGAATAGTTTCCACTATGAAATTTATTGTAAGATTTAAACGGAAAATGAGAGGTGCGTACAATTGGTGGTAATTGATGCATGAATAGTTTAAGAAAGTCACTAACAATTTTATTGCATAGCAATAATATTATCTCATTCCTAAATACTATACGTAGCATGCGCCCCACCATTTCCGTTTTAATCTTACAAGTATATTATTAGGACTTTTTAGTTCGTTTGAAAAAAAAAATATTAAATTTTTTATATTATTTTATCTTTTTTCATTCCTGTTAAATTGTCAAACAATGTGTTTTTAAAACGTAGTGTATAAAATTACTATTTTTAACTTTTTCTCTTTTTCTTCGTATAATGCATTGTAATCCATTGTGAGGTATCTTCAAATTTTCAAGTCTAAAGCTCATCGGGAAGTTAGATTAACGCGGTTTAATTTTTAAATAAAATTTATTTTGCTATGCATAATTACTTAGCTAATTAAATTTTGCCTTCTTATTTCATTGTTATACAGTACTAAGCTATGTATTAAGAGGTCTTTAGCTCATCGGGAAGTTAGTTTAAAATCGATTGTAAAATTTGTATTGAACAGTCAAACTGGCCAGAAAACGAGTAATGAAACCCTAATACAAATACACTTGTATATTAAACCGAACAGACAAATAAACTGATAATAGAGCGAGTTAATAACAAGAATTTACCGTTTATGTAATCTAGAAATATTTAATCATAAAATTGATTTAGTCGTATGATAAACTAAATATACTAAAGGTAATTCTGCTTGCTAAGTAATATACGAATAACCAATTTATTGAATTGGGAGAAAAAATTCCTAATATATATCTTTCCATCATAAAGATAAAAAAAATAGCCGCCATTTTCAAAACATTACAGAATGATGAACGAAATACACAAAAGTTAAGTCAGGTTTGTATGCAGTATATGTGTACCAAGATTTATCAAAGAATAAAACAATAGATATCCTAAGATACGTATTACCATACTAAAAATATAAAGATGTTCGGTATTTAAGAAATATGCACCCAGGATAAACGAAATACACACAGGTCAAGTAAGCTTTGTATGTAGTATACGTGGACCAAGTTTGATGAAATTCTGAAAACTACTTCCCAAGATATGTATTACTACCCTAAAAATATAAAAATGGCAACCATTTTTAAAATATGAACACAGGATGAACGAAAAAAAAAGTATTGTCAGATTTGTTAGAAGCATATGTGTACCAATTTTGGTGAATTTCTGAAATATATCCTAAGATATGTAATGCATGCTAAAAATATCAGCCATTTTTTAAATTATAAACACGAGATGAACGAAATACACAAAAGTCAAGTCAGATTTGTATTGTATGTAGTAGGATGTAAACTAAGTTCGGTTAAACTTTGAAAAATATTTACTAAGATATACAATTCTATTTTGAAAATATAAAAATTACCACCATTTTGAAATATGAACACATGCAAAACGAAATATACAACAATAAAGTCAGCTTTGTATGTTGTATATGTGTATGAAGTTTCGTGAAATTCTGAAAAATATTTCCTAAGATATGTGATACTGTGCTAAAATATATATAAATAGCCACTATTTTGAAAACATTAACACAGGATGAACGAAATGCACAATATTCTACTCAGCTTTGTGTGTAGTATATGTGTAATAAGTTTGGTCAAATTCTGAAAAATATTTCCAAACATATGCGATATGTTAAAATATATAATTCGCCGCCATTTTGAAAATGTTGAACACAGGATGAACAAAATACACAATATTCAATTCAGCTTTGTATGTAGAATATGTGTATAGGCGGTTCGGGATAAAGTGAGCACTCGAAAAAGACCTGCTTAAGTTCTATTTTCAGCCAATTCGTATCTCTCTGCGCGTAACGGCTAACTACGGGACATGTCACTTGATGTTTACGCATGTAAAATAAATTGTGCAATCAGTATGAATCAATACATTTTAATATAATAAAATTAATTAATTACATAGAATATAATTATGTCGATTTCGGTTGGTTTTGTTTCAGCATTGTTGAATTTAAATAGGAAAATACACGGAACTATACTGTGTGATTTCGCTGCCAACCATACAAGCAGTAAGGCAACTATAGTTAATGTTGAACTGTATGCAGTAACGACCAGTGATATTTTTCAAAGGTTAAATTTTTAGTGCTCACTTTATCCCGAATGCCCTATAACAAGTTTCGTGAAGTTCTGAAAAATATTTCCTAAGATATGTGATACTATGCTAAAAATATATAAATGTCCCCCATTTTGAAAATATGAACATAGGTTGAACGAAATACACAAATTCAAGTCAAATTTGTGTGTAGTGTGTGTTTACCAAGTTTGATGAAATTCTAAAGTACGGTTCCTTAGAAATCTAGTTTGATCCTAAACTTTAAAATTACCACCATTTTGAAAATATGAACATGGCGTAAACGAAACATATTAAAGTCAAGTCAGGCTACAAAGTTCTAAATGTGAACAAAGTTTGATGAAATTCGGTCCACTGTTCTGAAGATTTTAGGGAGAGGGGGGTTACACACACACATATAAACACGGAAACAGACTCACACACGCAAGCACAGGCACACACACACACACACATGTGCTGCATAATCTGATGTTATTCGCAACTGTTTCTTAACAATATCAGAAATGGCGACATATTTCAGGGTATCCGCACAGCGAACTAAAGTATTGAATCATGAGCTGGAAGCTGCAAGGATACCTAATTCTGCTGTACACAACTATAATGAGACTCGTGTTGAAAGGCACGATTGTGTTGCTGTATTTTCTGAGTCTTTTCTCTCTATTGTCCAAACCTTGGAGCTGTTTATGGAAACAGAACTAGGTGATTTGACAGCAAAAACGAAAGCCTGAACTCAAATTTGTGCTCTTTCGAATTCATTAACACCCTTGTAGTCATGTCAAAAATGTTGTACATAACGTATCATTTATCATAGTTCTTGCAACGAGATAACTTTGATCTTTTATGAGCCATTGCCATAATCGAGTGTGTGGAAAGAATGATTTCAGAAATAAGAGCGAATTGTGAAAATGAATTCGCTGTAGTTTACTGCAATGACCAAGATAAAGCTTCCAAAGTCGGTGTTTTGTCATCAGTTACACGAAGGGTTGGAACCCAGCGATTACGAACCTGGGCGGACACGAGACTCTCTCTCTCTCTCTCAGGGCCTTTTGTCGACACCATGTGACTGACTCCTCACACCTAGACCGACGTACACATAAGTTATGCTGGGGAGGGTTATTTGAGGCACCCTCCACACCCCATCACACAAACAAGGTACACATTTATAAACAAAACACTCAAAACGGATTATGCCCCGGAGAAGAACGGAGCGCATGAGCTTACGTGAGTGAAATAAAACAATTACATTGTTAGATAAGATGGATGTAATCATGAACACATCGATACATAAGGTACACTACGCGGATGCGGGCCTGACCCTTATGGCCGGTCAGTAGCCGGAGTGATCAAACAAGGCCGAAGCCGTAAAACTAAAACTGAAACAAAAAGAAAACCTCGGGGCCGCGAGTCAGCCGAGGTAGGTGGACATCACGGTGGGCGAGCGTACAAGGAAAATGATAGTAACACATGAAAATGAACTATAATAACTAACCTAAATTTTACACACATTGCGTGAGAACCCTTGAACTTTATATGTGGCCATCCTGGCCGTAATGAGCGGTGCATTTGCACTGATATAAGACTTACATAACACAGAAATAATTATCTAAAACATGACTGCGGGGAGTGTCAATGTCTAGGGTTGGTGAACCTGCTACCCCGGCTTGGGTCATTTGCTTACACGTGTTCATTAACATTAATATCCCACTTCCTGCGGTATCGAGTATGTTTTTAACGTGGTTTAAAAATTAAGCATAGATTTTCAAACTACTTCACAGTCTGTTTGTGTTTCAACTGGAAAATCACGTGCCACATGGCGGTTGATGACATGAACATGGAAGTCTCTGCCACAGATATTGTGACCGGCAGTAACAAAGGGGCTGCCCATGGCCGTAGGCAGTTGGCACACGTCAAACGACCTCCTCTTTCGGAGACCCTTTGTTTTTGTTAGGTCACATAAGGATGCCAGCTTCATAGAGGGGCATCCCGGTTAGATGGGGAACACTCACCTCTGCCATCCCGCGTTATTGGTTTTGGTGTCCTGTGGTACCTTGCAGGTAGGCGGCGTATCCGCTGCAGCCGATCGGGACTGCGATGCTCGGCAGGCGGGCTCGCCTCCCTGTAACATCGCGGGATGTGGTGCACCCGCTGTGGGCGCCGCGCCAGTGTCGGTGACTCGTCAGTAGATGGTCCGCTGCAGTCTGGGTGTCGTACAGTGCTTCCCAGAGCGCCCTCAGGGAGCGGG
Source organism: Medauroidea extradentata (assembly GCA_003012365.1). NCBI lineage: Eukaryota > Metazoa > Arthropoda > Insecta > Phasmatodea > Phasmatidae > Medauroidea > Medauroidea extradentata. The sequence goes on along the minus strand of PNEQ01054042.1, from coordinate 11,732 downwards.
CGTTGGGTGACCAGTCCTGTGATGTCACTGAGTCCCGGGGGTTGCGGTGTAGCTCGTCAATGGGGTGCCGATGACCGGAGGCGGCGCTGGCGCGTCGAGTGCCGCCGCCGGGCAGCGGTGTGGTTGCCTGGAGACTACTTCGGGCTGCGGGCGAGCTCGTGGCCCGCCCGTTGCCCGTCGTCGGGGAGGTGATGACGGGGTGTGGAGCGTCGGGGCCCACGATCCTAGGTGTTGGCGACATGCAGGCTGCGTTGTCGATTTGCTGCGATGGAGATGGGGCATCGAAAGCGGTGGCGCCATGCTGTGACGTTGCTGCCGCCCTGCCTTCGGCGTGTTGGGCTGAGGGCCGTCCGGAGTGGCGCTGCAGGGCTGGTGCCACGTCATAATCTGCCTGCCTGAGGTCATCCCGGTGTATCTTGACGTGCCGGTGGGGGAGATAAGCACCAGGTACGACGTCGCACTGACTCGTTGGACTATCACGTGTGGCCTGCCCCAATGCTGTGCTAGTCCAGCACGAAAGATCTTCTCGGCCTTTGACTGGGGGCGTAGGCAGATGTAGACATGCGTCCCCGGGCTCCAGCTCCCTGGGCTGCCGGAGCGTGGTCAGTAGCCATTTCTGGACGTACTGCTACTGGTGTCGGCTGGCATTGTCGACTCGTTCCTGGCGTGCGGCGCTGATAGTGGCAGGGGGCATGGAAGCTCGTGAGCACCTTGTGGTGCGAGATTCTGACCTAACAGGAACTCAGCCGATGATTGCCTGGTGGCTTCGTTGACCTGGTTGTGCAGGCAAAATAGCGCTTCAGAGACGTATTGCGCCCACGTGGTGTGATTGTTCTCGACCGGCAGCCAGAGTTGCGCCTTGAGCTCCTAGTTGAGGCGTTCAGTTGGGTTCGCTCGCAGGTGGTACTGGTCAGAGGTGTGGTGTTGGATTTTCCATTTTGTACAGTAATCTCGTCACTTGCGCCCGGTAAACTGGACCCTGTTGTCGGTTGGGAACATCTTCGGGAACCCCCAATGGAGGAATACATCAGCTGTCAAGCTCTTGAGAATGTTCGCCATGCACGCAGAGGCGAGTGGGAAGGCTTCGACCCACCAGGTGAACAAATCCATCGCGAACAGGAGGAACTTCTTGCCCCCCCCCCCCCAAATTGAGCGTGGGTAAGGGCCCATAAGGTCGAGTGCGATGCTTTCAAATGGCTGGGTCGGCAAGCGTGGTTGTTGTTGAGTGGTGCTCTCGGACCGCCAGGTTTTATACAGGTTAAAGTGGTGGCACTCCCTGACGTATCGTCTGACCTTGTGTGTCATCCCTGGCCATGTGTAATGGGCTCGGATGCTGGGTGGCCGTTTGCTTCGCGCTGGGGTGGCCGGCGAGCATGTGGTCGTGGTGGAGGCGCAGGACTTGGGTCACTTAACTAGGTGGTACGGTGATTCGCCACGGGCGAGGTCCGTGTGTCACGCTCTGCTCTAGGAAGTCGTCCATCATGCGCCACACTTCTACTGCTTGTTCTTGGCATTGCTGAATGCGCTGACGTGACTCTTCGTGTGTGTGTTGCACATCGCGCACCAGGTGCAGGACTTGGTCGGCAGTGAGTTGGGGTTCTGTGGTTCTGGGTGTGGTTGTCAGCTGTTTTAGATTCCCACTGGGTCCTGGGGATAATACCGTTTCCCACTCTTCCTCGTCAGTGGCTACCTTCTCACCCGAGCTGCGCGAGAGCGCGTCGGCTAACCGGTTGTCGGCGCCTGGAACATGCTCGACGGTGAGGTCATACGCCTGGAGTACCAATGGAGCAACGGATCCGCTTGCAGCATGCCTCCTTTATACGGTGCAGCCACACTAGGCAGCGATTGTCTGTCTGCAGGGTGAACGGCTGGTACTCCAAGTATTGACGGTAGTGTTTGACCGCCCAGATGATGGCGAGGCTCTCCTGCTCATTCACATCATACCGCTGTTCCCGGGGTCCGTACTTCGTGCTAGTGTAGTCGATGACGCACCTCTCGTCATCATCGGCGTATTGAAACAGCACCGCCCGAGTCTGTCGAGGCTTGCGTCCGTCTGCAGGTAGAGGTGCTTAGAAGGGTCCACTCGCGTGAGGCCATGACACGTGCCGAATCTGTCCTTAGTCTCGTCGAACGCTTGTTGCATGGTCTCGGTCCACTGGAACCGTTTTGCGGCTGATAGCATGTCTGTGAGTGGGGCAGTGATGACTGCAAAGTCTTAAATGTACTGGGGCAACCAGTTTACTAGGCCAAATAATATTCGTAACTGTTTGCGGGTGCGTGGTATGGGGTAGTCCCTAATGAGGTGTTGATGCTCGTCGCTAGGGCTGCTCCTGGCCTCGTCGACGAGGTGCCCGAGGTATTTGAGTCTGCCCTGTCTAATGCGGCACTTGCTGCGGGCGCACGTCAGGCTGTTGATCGCCAAGCGCTCAAGCATGACGGCGAGGTGGAGGGTGTGCTCTTCCCACGTCTGCAACCAGATAACGACGTCATCGAGGTAAGCCAAGGCTGTTGTACCGGGCAGTTCGGGCAGACGCTGTGCCAGTGGTACTGCTCGTCTCTTCAGAAACGGCAGCGGGGAGGTGGGCGTGTCGCGCCGTCCAGCATCTGCTGCGGCAGCGTGCGCGGTTCTTTCATGCAAGGGAGCTTAGCTGGGGTCCGCCTCACGCTGTCCATTGCGCCTTCCGCCGAGGTTGATGACATGAACGTAGTGGTCTCTGCCACAGATATTGTGACTGGCAATAACAAAGGGGCTGCCCATAGCTGTCGGCAGTTGGCACACATCAATTTTTTACCATTTAAAATGTTTTTCCTCTCTCGCTGTTTGAGGAATGTGTTAAAAATAAAACTTTTTCAGAAACAAACAAATGTACAAACATTGCCCCTTATCATGTAATGAGATTCATATTTTTGCTAAGTTAACTTCAGCCATAACAAATAACAATAATTTTTTACATTCCAAAGGAAAAATTTCCAGTAAAAATTTAGTATAGTCTCAGGCCTTTTCATGTTTTCAGGCCTAATAAACACTCTAGGAGGGCTAACTTTACAAACAATGCTAGTGTACCAAAGTCGAACCAGCATCTTTTTTCTTATAGTGCGCCGATCTTTGTTGAATTTGTTTCTCCAGCAAAGTTAACAAATAAAATAGTTTTTTTAGTTTATTTCTGCCAGTAATACTGCTAAAATGGCCTCATTTTGCACCATTCAATTCAATTTTTTTCTGGGGGATCACCCCAGACTCCTCACTTCAATTGGGAGGGGAGAATGGGTAAACATTGCACCCTCCCCCCAACTGAAATCCTTGCTACGCTACTGCATTCAGGCACCTCGCCAAACCTCTAATCGCATTCCTTTGCAATGGCTCGGGTAATGTAGAATGTGCAGAGCAGATGTGAGTACTCCATGTGAGAGAGAACTTGGTGACAAGAAGGGGCTGTGGATTGGTTGACCCAGCTTTGCATGGCTCCTGTGTCACAAGATGGTGGTGGTTTTTCACTCCTGGTATTGTTTGTGTCAAAACAGCATGTTCAGAGTTCTAATAGTTGCAGTACAACTTTTCACTAAAGTGAACATGGTAGTGTTGGGCCACACAACTTGTGGTGCAATTGAGATGTGGTTTGTACTGCATTTGAGTGCAGAGATTATCGCAGGAACAACGGCTCACACTTCTTGCACACTGCCATGTCGGCCGATGGCAGTGCGGTCGCCCTGTTTTCTGAAGTTAACATTAGGCTAGGACTACACATTGCGTTTTCGCCGCAGCGGCGGAACCGCTGCGTTTCTGCCGCACATCTGCTCCTGGACTACACTGTGCGGCAGAACCGCAGAAATGCTCAATCCCTGTCCTCATTCATTGTTGAGCTACCAAGTGCCGAACATCGAAAGTTGTCTCTCTGGTGTGAATAAAGAGCGATGTTATCAAAACTGCAATACGTATTTGCATTAGAAGGTGCCGGTCTTCTTAAAGAGCCAGTGAAAAGAAGACATTAGGTAAATCCGTTTCATATAGATCGCGAGGCATGTGAAAGATTTCTAACATTTTTAGTAATATACAGAAATACAAGACCAAATTTTTTGAGTATTGTCGGATGTCGATTTCTTCGTTAGATGAGTTGTTAGAACTTGTGCGGCTCTACGTTACGAAACAAGACACATACTGCAAATGTGCTATTAGGACAGAGGAATGATTGACAATCACCATAAGAAAGTTTAACAATACTTAATTTAATATATGGGTAGCAATACACAAGTTACAAATGTAGGCTACATCATCAAAATATTACACACACTATAAATTTTTACATGCATAATTTAAGGGGGAAAAATAATGTAGGCCGATATATAGAGGTCATGAACCTATAACATATAGTACAATAAAGGCAGTTGTTTTATGGGTCGTTAACAATAAACGTAACATTTTGACGATCTGGCTTTGATTTTATTTCTGGATTGTTGCACAACACACACAACTATTATTTACATAACAATTAATTTTCACCTCCTAATGAAGCAAGGCAACTATTTTTTATTTGAAACATGTGCAGATAAAATTGCAAGCACATCAGGTGTACGAACCCAAAAATGGTGACTCTATTCCATAACTACAAGGATTTTTTTCTCTCGTGTTGATTGATGGCTGTTGTGGACGCTAATTTACGTTTCATAGTGATTGATGTTGGTGCCTACGGGAAGGAAGGCGATTCAATAGTGTTTCGGGACAGTCCTTTTGGAAAGAAACTATACTCAGGAACTTTAAATTTGCCAGCACCTAGGTGTTTACCAGGTACAGACGAATACCCCCAGCCCTATGTAATTGTTGGAGACGAAGCTTTCAAATTGCATACAAATCTCCTACGGCCATTTCCAGATCCTCAGGAAATTTTCAGCTCCCAACCTGTTCCCACACCCATACTGCCAACCCACCTTCTCTTTGGTTTGCTCTATCTTGTTCCTACCCTATCCAATTTCTACAACATGAATATCATGGCCACTGATTCTATCTAATCTAACTGTATACTAACTATAGCACTCCCAGGCCTAATCAGGATCACATCAAGCAAGGAACCAACATCATCATTCCACCTCGTAGGAGTTTCCACTGCCTGTACTAACCCTCTGTTGTCTGTGATGCCATTCTCTGCATCATAGTACCTACCCGTTCCAAACCCTCAGTCAATAGTCATTAACAAGACACTGTAGTAAACTCGAGAAGCTTCCATCATAACATAATGTGCCGAATACCCGACACAGGATAAAAAAAACCGAACCTCTCACGGCAGTGACTTCTGAAGAACATTTTCACTTGGCGTAAATAGTAGATTTACCTTAATTTGGTCAAATTATATACTGAATACTCCGTTCTTTTTGTCTCCTTTTGCAACAAGAAGTATACTGTACATTAAATATACTAAATCTCTCAAAATCGAAAACTATTTGCTGTAACGCGACTGACAGTTGTCCACGTCCAAAACTTTTTGACTTTAAAAGGGCGGGTATACAACAAATGAAAAGCGTTCGTTTCATTCAAACTTGGTGTAGTGCAGTTGCACTATGGTTAATGGTACATTAATGTTAAAAGTTTGGTGCAGGGAAACCAGAGAGACAACTTTCGATGTTCGGCACTCGGTAGCTCAACAATGAATGAAGACAGGGATTGAGCATTTCTGCGGTTCTGCCGCACAGTGTAGTCCAGGAGCAGATGTGCGGCAGAAACGCAGCGGTTCCGCCGCTGCGGCGAAAACGCAACGTGTAGTCCTAGCCTTAGTGTTCAGCCACATTAGTTGCGGCGGCAATAGACATGGAGAGGAGTATTACAGCCCAGTGTTGGACACCACTTGAAATGCGCGGTCGACACAGTGCTTGTTTATGCTGTGACGGAGAGTTAGGATGGGCTTATTTCAAACAGAATCTCAAAGGAGAGTTCTTGACCAGGTAGTAGGCGACCATTATAAACATTGTAGCAACATTACAAAAAAACCTAAATAGCAACACATTAAAAGCTGAAACATTGTTACTTTTAGCAACGTTACTACAATGTTGACAATTAACATACAATCGAAATGAAACAATACAACGTTGTTGCAATGTTACAAAAAACCTCAATATCAATGCATCAAAAGCTGAAATGTTGGTAATTTTAGCAACGTTACTGTAACGTTGACAATAGTCATACAACCAAAATGAAATAATATTATGTTGTTGCAACGTTTCTGTAACCAAGTGTGCTGTATGAGTCAATGGTGCTGGTGTATGTACACCAGCGCACATCGAGACGGCCCGCTTTCGTGCACCTAAGGTTAATTCTGCTATGGGTTGGATTGAAATTATGTTATCTTATAGGAAAGTGTATGGCACAGGGAAAATTCCTGCAACTAGTTTCGCTGCTATCGCTAAATACAAAACTTGAGTAAAATTAAATTTAAATAGGCTTGGAAATGACAGAAATAATAAAAACATAATTTTAATTGAAAATTTCGGGTTTTAAATTTTCAATTTAAAGGAAATCTCTGTGATCGGTTAGTTCCTTTTGCCGATACCAGCGCTCTAGTAGCAGAAATTTTCCCTGCACCAAACTTTTAACATACCATTAACCATCGTGCAACTGCACTACACCAAGTTTGAATGAAACGAACGCTTTTCATTTGTTGAATACCCGCCCTTTTAAAGTCAAAAAGTTTTGGACGTGTACAACTGTCAGTCGCATTACAGCAAATAGTTTTCGATTTTGGGAGATTTAGTATATTTAATGTACAGTATACTTCTTGTTGCAAAAGGAGACGAAAAGAACGGAGTATTCAGTATATAATTTGACCAAATTAAGGTAAATCTACTATTTATGCCAAGTGAAAATGTTCTTCGGAAGTCAATGCCGTGAGAGGTTCGGTTTTTTGGTAAATATCAAGAGTAGCTACTCATCGCGTAGGGACTAAACTATTGGATTTCCAGGTAAAGTTTCTTAATAAAAAATGTTTCTGCAGTGATGAAAATGAGTCGTACGTAAAGAAAATTGTTGGTTCCTTGCTTGATGTGATCCTGGTTAGGCCTAGGAGTGCTATAGTTAGTATACAGTAGTATTAGATTAGATAGAATCAGTGACCATGATATTCCTGTTGTAGAAATAGGATAGGGTAGGAACAAGATAGAGCAAACCAAAGAGAAGGTGGGTTGGCAGTATGGGCGTGGGAACAGGTTGGGAGCTGAAAATTTCCTGAGGAATGGGTTTGAGGATTGTGCTATGGAGGAAAGTGTAGAGGACTTGGTGGAAAGGCATTAGTAGAATAGTGGAGGAAATGCTAGTAGAATTTTGTCACACGAAGAAGGGTAAGGTGATCCGCCATATTATGGGAGGAGATTATGGGGAAGCTTGTTTAGCTATCTTAAGCAAGTGAGTGGCAGAGGAGAGAAAATTCCACCATTGAAAGACGCAGATGGCCGGACAGCTACAAATAGCAAAGCTAAGGCAGAAATGCTACAAAATCTGTGTTTGTCAGTGTTTGAAATAAAGGAGGATTGGAACAAGGAAACTAACTGTGTCGCTGGGGTGCGCAAGTTTAAAATCTGTAAGCAGAAAATAAAAACAGAATGAAAGGAGTCAAATAACAATAAGGCAGCTGGACCAGATGGCATTGGGAATGGAGCACTTAAATTTGGTGGGGTAGAGCTGGTTAGATATCTGGTAGAGTCGTTTGGGAGATCATTACAGCAGGGAAAGTTGCCGCTGGAATGGAAAGAGGCAACAGTTGATCCTATATACGAACAAGGGGAGGCTAAAGGGAGGCCTGGCAGTTACAGGCCTGTAAGTCTCACATCGAGTACAGGGAAGGTAATGGAGAGATCGGTAGTGAAATACATGGTGAACATTATGAATGAGAAGAATTGGCTTCAGGCGTACCAACATGGCTTTAGAAAGGGATACTCATGTGAGACTTAGCTGGCAGGTTTGTTAGAGGATATGTATAGTGCAGGCAGTCAATGAGGGGAAGCAGGTTGATGCGTGCTTCATGGACTTTGAAAAGGCATTTGACAAGGTGTCTCATGGGAAGTTGATGGACATGTTAGACCAGCTGCTAGAGGACAAGTCTTTCGTGAAATGGATTGGGGACTTCCTAAGGGGGTGTAGGGAGAGAGTAAAAGTAGGGGAGGCAGTGTCCGATGAGGGTAAGGTTACATCAGGAGTGCTGCAGGGAAGTGTATTGGATCCTCTGTTATTCACCATAATGGTGAATGATATGGGACTCAGGATTATAGGAAAAATAAGATTGTTTGAAGATGACTTTATGCAGTACACAGAGGTAGGCTGTTGTCTTGGAGAGAGGAGAACAGAATGAAGATTAATGTTCGCAGGAATAAGTTGGTGAGATTTACTAGGAAGAGAATGGTGAGCAGATGTGTATACAGGTGAAATGGGCAGGAAATAGTGGAAGCAGCAGAATATAGGCCTAGATACCTAGGGGTTGTGTTACAGGTTGATCTGAGGTTGACAAAACAGGTGTAGAGAGTAGTTAAAAAGGCAAGGAGGGCTTTGGGCATACTGGGAAGGGTGTCGAAGGGAGTTAGTGGTGAAGTGAAGGAGAAGGCATATTGCACAATGGTTTGGCCAATCTTTGAATACGCAGCTGCAGAGTGGGATCAGTATGTGAAGGTGGAGGTACAAGAGCTAGAGAAGGTGCAGAGAGGGGCAGCTAGATGGGTAATGAATAAATGGAAAAAGCAGAGATATGATGGTGAGGAGGAAAGGAACTTCAAACCTACAGTGATGATGCAGGAAATGGGATGGAAACCACAGAAGGACAGGAGGAGAATAGAACAGTTGGTCAGGATGTACAAGGTAATGAATGGTGAAGGTGGGTGGGGAAGGTTGCTCTGCAGACTAACCATGGAATCATTCAAGGGAAGAGGAACCAACAGCGAAAAGATTCGGAGAGAGTGGAGGAGAACGGAGAGGGGTAGACAGTCTATGCTTGTTACGACGGTAAGGGAGTGGAATGTCCTGCAAATGAGTTGGTTTACTGAGAGGGGGGCTGGGAGGTTTAGGAAGGGACTTGAGGGATAATATTGTGAGGATGAAGAGGAGTCCACTCGCCACCGGGCGATAGCCAAATTGCGTGGATAAATTAAAAATTATTATTGATTCCACTTATTGAATTGTTTTTTCTAGTATTGATTCTTGTTGTTGGCCTTGTAATAAAAAAAAATAATGTAAAGTGATCGGATGTATTAGGCTACTAGGTATGTATTATTTGTATGTGTTTGTGTTATAATTGTTTTTTTTCCTCCAACGTATGTGTGGAAGTACAGAAATTATTTCACACAGTAAATGTGATGAGTGGCTTAAGAGTGCATGGTAGATAAATAAACACTGAAAACATAAATTGCTTTCTACGCTTTTTTGAGGCCAATATGGATAAAATGCTCAATGACAATCTTAGATACTGTAATGGTATTTGCCAACTTTATGAGTAAATATTTATCCAGAATTACTTATTCGTTACGCGTGATCTCTTGCGCCGCAGTTAAATGCACTAGGTTCTGGAGTCAGAGATTGTGCCTCAGGAGTTCGTAACACTGGAAACTATTTTGTATAAAATGTTGGCTAAAACTAGAGTTGCTATTGTTTAATTTTCGCAAATTGGCTTCAAGAAACCTAAAGTTATAGATTAATGCTTTTAGCGTTGAATTATGTACCACGCTCTCTTAACCGTATACCGGCCAAACTAGCCAGCCTCCTTAGCGTAGTCGGTTAGGCGCTGGTCTGTGGTGCAAGGAGCCCTGAGAAGTATACTGAAAAATAAAAACTTAAGTGTTTTTCTGGTGATTGTTTACAAGAGATGGTTGTCCCGGCAGGTATAATTGATACATTTTTTTAAAATAATGCTGCTTAAATTATATGTAACAATTGGACGGCGTTATGCATAAACCAGCTATGCATGAATCGATAGTATTAAGTAATACAGGTGAAAACGTTTTCAGTTTTAAAACCATCTTAAAAAGTATTTTGGTCCTGTAGCGTGTTCTGAATATTTCCATTATTAGACTAAAATATTCCTACTTCTCGTAAGAATTGTTCGAAGTTGAGTACCTTTAAACAAGTATTTATTTACAACTAATAATTGGCGCGTAGCTGGTTGATGCACAACACCGTCTAATTGTCTTCTGATTTGTCACACAGTATTTTGTTTGCCTGAACTTATTTAAAATATCATGAAGTTATTAACCAAATGTAAGCCAACCCAAACTTGCTAATCTTATAGAAAATGTTATGATTAAATTAGTAATTTAAAAAATGGTCATGTCTTGTAAAAAGTTGACTTTATTTAATACATTGTAAAGGAGAAGGCCTATCGCTGTTAATTTAACAGAATGAATCATTTTGGACATGCCTTATGCAGGTTCCTAGAATGCTTGCATGTTAAATATGGTTAAATGTGGTGTTCCAGGTGTCAGATATGGAGGAGGTATCAGAAGAAGAAATCAAGAAACAACTGGTGAAGCTGTCGGCTGTCAATGAGGTATGTTGCACAAAATAAAGATTTATTTGTTTAATTTTGCTAACTTATTTGTTAGCCTCCAAATACACACAACATAGCCTTTGTGTTAGGAATCGTCAAGTAACTTAAGTATTTTTGAAAGCTGTAGGCATGCAATAAATTAGCCTTTTTGTGTCGTTCCACTGCATATGATTATAAATATTGTCATGTGCTTTACTACATATGCAGTGCTTACATTTTGCTGCTAGGAAAACTGAAATCATATATTTTTATTCAATTACACAGATACTGAAGTATATTACTAAGATTTTCATAAATACTCGCACTTTGTTAATCTGAACATTATTTACTTGTTTACTACCTTACTTCATTCATCATCTGTGCTTGGTGTTCTGCCATGAACTTAAATCATCACATAGGCTCTACTGTACATAATATCAGGCTTTTCTCACTTTATAAGCATACAATTATAATAACAATATTAATAACTTTCTGCCCGATGAAGCTGTAACCTCCACCTCTCTCACCTAGCAATCTTCTCCTAAACTTTCCAACCCTCTTCCCCTCCTCAAGGTCACCAAGTACTCCAGATGTAATTTCCTCTTCCTCACTAACCTCCTAGTAATATACTGTTTACTCCCATCTGTTCTGCTCCTCAAATGGATCTTCTCGCAGTTATTCCCTCTTCCTCTGTACTCTTAGTTAGCAGGCTGCCTAGCGTACCCCAGTAACCCTCACCATTAACCACTCTGTATAGCCTGCCGACGTCTACGGGAAGTCACACTGAATGTTTCACCATCTAGGGGCACTTGCGGATAAAATGTGGTAGCTTTTTTGCTCAGTAGTAAAATAATTCAAGTATTTTTAAATTCTTATAAAGGGCAAGGAAAATGTATTTTGAATGGGTTGGTATTCTATTAAGTTATAGGGTTTTAACTGAGAGTGGATCCAGGGGGGATGGCCATGGGGCCAGTTCCCCCTTCCCTTTTGACCTTATATGTATAGTTATTCCTTAAAATATGAATAAAATTTTGTGGTAGGCCTATTTAACACATTGGGGACTGAGCCCGAGTCAGGGTCGGGCTAGGGTGTTAATGCAGGTGGACGATGCCCGAGTCAGACTCGGGCTGCTGCATAAAAACGTATGTCGAAAACTGCCCGAGTCCCACTCGTGCTACAGCTAAATGGACATGTTTCTTTTAGTTCCAAAAAGAAAAATCTCCACATTCGCGCCATCTATTATGA
>PNEQ01054041.1:0-22648 GCA_003012365.1 Medauroidea extradentata | reverse complement strand
ACCACCTCAATATCGCTACTGGTTAGATAGATATCGTGGGTTGATGGAAAACAAATTTTGTGTTTTTTCACCCTTTTGGGTGTCGAATTTCGAAATATTAAAAATTTACATCTTAGACATTTGTATAAGTATCCAACTGAAGTGTAAATCACATCGCTAGCCCGTTCAGTTGAATTAAAATCGATCATTCACTAAAAAACACATATCACCCCTGCACAGTATTGAGAAATCGAATTTCGAAAAATATGAAAACTGTTTTGCGGTAATTTCTGTAATCATCATCCTGAAGCAAAAATTAATTGTATATCTCGACGGGTTCGATAAATATCGAGGATTTATCTAAAACAAGTTCAAGGTCTTTTCACCACTTAAGAGAGTAAATTTCGAAAAACCCTTGAATCACGTTTTAGAATACTTTATTGGTATCTCGTGGACGTAAAAAACATAACATTAGCCCGCTGGGTTCAAGATATATAGACGATTAATTGAAAACGCTTTTCACCACTTTTTACCCTTTTTCACGTCCTTAGGTGGCGAATTTCGAAAATTCCTGAAATTACTTTTTAGATATTTGAGTAAGCATCAATCCTAAACAAAAATCACGTCTCTATATAAAAAACTATGGGATCGATATATATCGAATGTGGTCGACAACTCATATTACCCCATTTTTAACCAGTTTAGGGCCGAATTCGGAAAATATATTTTAAGTGGTACTTGGGATATTTACAAAAGCACCAATTTAAAGCAAATAGTACTTCGATATCTCGATTGATTCGATAGATATGGAAGGATAATCGAAAACACATTTCACGTATTTTCACCCCTTCAAATAACGAATTTCGAAACGTCTTTTGAGTCCTGTTATAGACATTTGTAAAAGTAACCAATTAAAGTTAAAATCACGACGATAGCCAATTGTGTTTCAAAGATAAAGACGATTCATTAAAAACACATTTTGCCCCATTTTACTGCCTGGGGGTCGAAATTCAAAAAAACCTAAAACGACTTTTTGGGTATTTACGTAAGCAATATTTTGAAGTGAATATCAACTTTCTATCCCGAAGGGTTCGATAGATATCGATAGTTGATTGGAAACACATTTAAGGTCTTTTCAGCCCCTTAAATGTTGAACTTCGAAAAATCCTTAAAATGGCGAATATGCATTTTTACGAGTTTCCTATTAAAGTAAAAATCACGATGATAGGCCGTCGGGTTCGAGCTCTATCGACGTTTCTTCGGAAACACATTTCACCCCTTTTCACCCCCTTAGAGGTCGAATTTCGAAAAAATCCCTTCTTAGTGCTCGCCTACGACCTGAAGGAAACCCCCACAAAAAATTTCACGATTCTAGGTTCAGCGGTTTGGGCTGCTGTTTGATATGTCAGTCAGTCAGTCAGTCAGTCAGTCAGTCAATCAGTCAGCTTTAATTTTTATATATATATAGATTACATTTACTTTCACACACGCACATATGCACATACGCACATATACGCTACATGCATACACGTACGCACATAAAACGCACACACATATACACGGGATAGCAAGTGTAATATCATACACTGTTTACATTGAACTAATTATTAGAATGTTAGTTTGGAAAACTTTTTAAATGAAGAAACAGACTCATGCTGTCTGGTTTTCTCATCGAGTGCATTCCAAGCACGCGCAGTGGCCACCGAAAATGATTTTGAATATTTACTGGTTCTATGCCTTATTGCCTTGATATTAGAACAAACATATTCGATTTCGAACGGGTACTGATGTCGTGACGATATTGAAGGAAGTGAAATTTATCAGCTAAATATTTCGGACTTTTAGTATGATGTACTTTTCTAAGCAGTAGCAGGCTATGCAATTTGCGTCTATTGTCAAGTCGTAATCATGATAGCTTGTCGTAGTATGGAGAAACATGGTCGCGTGATTTTAGATTAAAAATAAAACGAATACAAATATTTTGTAATTTCTGTAGTATGGTTAATTGCGCATTAGTCAGGTCATTGTACACTACGTCACAGTAGTCTAACAAAGGAAGAATTAGCACCTGGACAAGATGTTTTTTAATGTTCTCAGTTAGCTGGTTTTTAAGACGTTCTAATAGATGCAAGTTTGATAGAACATTTTTACTTAGGCCCTATATTAGCAACATGCTTAGAACAGTTTAAAGTACTACTCATAGTAAGAACAAGATCTTTAATTATTGACTGTATTTCAATATTTGTGTTGCCTACTACAATTTTTGGCAGTTCCGAGGTATCGGAGCTACACATTAAAATAACCTGGGACTTTAATAGGTTCATATGAAGTCAATTTTCTATAGGCCGTTTATCGACAGATGTGTTTAAATTGTCTACATTTTTGGTGGTACCAGAGGAAGAGTAAGAACAATATATCTGAAAATTATCTGTATAAATGTTGTATTGAGAAAATTTAATATATTTAGGCAAATTATTAATAAATAGCGTAAACAGAACATGACCAAGTACTGAACCCTGCGGCACTCCAGCGCTTACAATATGCCAGTCAGATGTTATCTTTCCAGCGAAAACACTCTGACTCCTGCAGGAGAGATAAGACCTGAACCAGTTTACAGCACTATAAGAAAAATTTAAATTACATCCCAGTTTAGCAAGTAAAATATCGTGGTCAACACTATCAAAAGCTTTACTGAAGTCTAAAAGTGTGACTAGAGTAACTTATTTCATGTCCATGGCCATGTTGTCAACAATGTTTACAAGAGCAGTGCTAGTACTATGATTACCACGGAAGCCTGGTTGGTACTGGTCAAGTAGTTCTGTGGAGTCGAGATAAGATCTCACTTGACTAAGCACAATATAGTCTACTACAATTTTGAACAAAGTGAGTGTGAGAGAGATATTTGTCAGCGCTTAACATCGAGGTCTTTAGCGCTGGTGAGGGATGGAATGAGGTGAGTATGGAGCAGCGACGAAATAATGAGGCGTGTGAAACGGGAGATCTCCAAGAAAACCCGCCGACCAACGGCATCGTCCGGCAGATACCCAATTGCGAAAATCCGGGGACCGACCCCGCCGGGAATCAAACCCGGAGCGCCTTGGTGGGAGGCGAATGGTCTGACCATTCGACCACCGCGACACCAAATTTGGACAAAACTGGCAGTGTTGATGTATAATCGGCGATAATCGGCGGTAGTGAAGGAATTTGTTGTTTTAGGAACAGGATTTACGTACGCGGTTTTCCAGGCGTTAGGAAATTGTGCGTGCTTGTTCCCGAGTTTTTTTTTTCAGACTGATGCCAATAACTCAAATATTTTTTAACCAAAAGTATTGAAAAATTTTGAGTCAATGTGCAATCACACGATGCACAATACTGTGGACGCGTTTTTTAAAATAATGTACCATTCGCCAGCAAAAAAATTATTTCCTTCATTTTTGCTTATTTTCACGACGAAAAACGTGGTATTTTGGGTAATGAAATGTAAAAAACCGTTCAGTATAATTCTACAAAAATTTCAGCTACAAATTATAACATATAAGTGTCAAAACTGTGCAGCTAAATTTTGATATGAGTATTAGGTAGCAATAAAAAAATATATATATTCGAAATCACTGCAAAACACCGTAACAAGGCCTTAAGTGAGAAACTAAAAATACAGGGGATTAAAGCTTCTAAAATACGAATGGAAATTCCTTCTGTACCAACTGCTGAGCTTTTTACACGGCGAACTGATTTAATAATGTATTTAAATGTTATGTTACTAAAGTCAAATGCTTTAGTTGTAAAAGTTTTCTGACCGTGTACGTACATCTGCAGCTAAGGGAAGGGATGAATTTAAGAAATGTAAGATCAAGTATTAGTATTTATATCACTTATATGTGGTACAGTTTAATTATATATTCCTAATGCCCGTAAACCTCTCCACGGCTGTGGTGATGAACAATTACGTTTACCGATTTCTAAAGAATGAATGAATTTAGCATTCCGATCCTTTAGCGACATCTATTCCTAAGAACACGGTATGTTTCAAAACATTTATTGGCCCTCTATGCATCCCTTTTAAG
Organism: Medauroidea extradentata; assembly: GCA_003012365.1. Lineage (NCBI taxonomy): Eukaryota > Metazoa > Arthropoda > Insecta > Phasmatodea > Phasmatidae > Medauroidea > Medauroidea extradentata. Next base: position 18,605 of record PNEQ01054041.1, on the reverse strand, counting down.
AACTTTTTTATATTTTCTATAATGGTTGTTTTCAGAATGCTTTTGTGCAGAGACGTATTTTATTTAACTGTGCCCACACTCTAAAAAATAGTTTGTAAATTTGTCACACGTTCGTATAGGAGCGCTAAGAAAGTAGGTATGGTAGAATTGTTTCCCAGGAATCCATGATAGCATTCCTAAACTTGTTTATAAAACTGCCGAATGTATACTGAAGTTACCAGACTTGTATTGTAACAACTGTAATTGTTCGCATATTTACAAGGCGCAAATATGGTAGCTGTCCCATACTGCGTTTACGTTAATTACTTCCTAAACATTTTAGTCACCTGCGACTCTACACGTTTTCTTGCTGCTAAAACTCCAACACGTGTATAATATAAGAGTTTTAAAAAATTATGGCCTACATCACAGACCATGAAGTTAAGCTGCATGTGTGTACGCAAGTCATTAAAACAAGGTGGCACAAAAACATTTTCGCTAAAATCAAATGTCCCTGTGAATAGTCATTGCTTAGGAACATGCCTTGTAACCACGAACATGCTTCGCCATTGGACAGCCGAGGAGTGTTGTGAGATGTTGCTGTGGATGTTGCAGGTGAAGATCTGGTTCCAGAATCATCGGTACAAGTGCAAGAGGCAAGCCAAGGAGAAAGCCATGGCCGAGCAGAACGCGCAGAACCAAGTAAGTGTTCACCTCTTCTGTAGACATAGACGTGGCAACAGTCACGACATGACTTGTTGTGACGTACACTGTAAAAAAAAATGGTAAATTTACTCTACATATAATGGAAGTTAATTACCTCTACAAGTGAGGGAAAATTACTCAACACGTGTCAAGGAAAGTTACTCAACTGGTAATGTAATTTTTCATTACGTATTTCCGCAAGCCCTCTAGGACAATTTGATATAACACACGAGCGAAACTTCTGAGTGGTTTGTGTGGCGAATACACTACCTTGCGGAAATTTCCACACATATTCGGAAATGAGATTTCCCTCTCAAGGTTGGGTAATATTACCATACATATGATGAGTAATATTACTCACTTTTTTTTACAGTGTATTGAAGTCGCTTTATTGTGTGTCGTATTATTGCGCTGAGACATTGGTAAACTATTTACTTTGTATGGAACAGGGGCTTGATTACGAACTTATCACAGAACAATATTTTAATGAACAGGAGGTCGTCATGATGTAACACCCAAAAAGGCAGATTCGTGTATGTCCCGTACATTTCTAGAGTCATGGCCACCCTTCTTTGTAAGTATATTACACGCAATAACAGGACAGCAGTGTATTATAGGTTGTAAACTATCAGTTGTCTGTCCATTGGCAGTTGCCATAGAGCGCGTTCAGTTCCACTCCCAAATTAAGTAGGCCGGGACCCGTTTCTCGTCTACATCCTGATTTCTTATTTGTTCAAAGTTCTCCAAACAAACTGTAATCCATTTGGAATTGCTTGGAACCTATAAAATTCACGATATTACTTGGTAATAATCTAGACTTCACTGCCATGTTTATATAAGAGTACAACCTGTGATCCAATAGGCCGCGAGAATTGATGTGATATCATTTATAGATATGTTGGTTTATCGCGGGAAAACTTGACTGTTTGATGGGTTTCAAAACACGTTCAGCATATCAAGAGATAACTGGCTTTCGCTTGTATGTGTAGCTGTTACCTTGTTTGACTGAGCCTATAAGAATCCCTCTATATGTAATATTTGATGCATATTATTGGTCTACAGACAGCTACGTTGTGTCAGACGCATATTCCCCAATCATGTGTCACAAGAAATTACAGTGTTTTCAAGGATATGTCGGCCAAAAATTTTTTTGCGATATACCATAATCTCAAATAATTTCCTTCTTTGGCCGATTTACGGGAGAAGATAGGCATTCTTAGTGATCCCTGTTTTTAGTGAAAATATTTCTGCACCAGTTTGCTCCAGTGTCTCGTGTGCACGTCTGTGGCTCTGCCTCATGGTCAGTGATTGGCTGTATTAAACTAGCACGTGTCTTAAGGGTGTTCAAGTGCGATAAAATCATAATTTTATATCTTTATGAAATAGTGTTAGTTTTGTAGACGATACTTGTGAGTGCAGTTTCCTCTTACAAAACAATTCTAGCTCGCATAGTTTTCTCATAACAGTGCGTCAAAGTCTAAATTTGCTTTTTCTGCTGCCATGCAAATAGTGAAAACCAACTGACCTACATAAACAAAATAATTCACTTTGATATAACATCCCAAGAGCTATGCAATAAAGGATTTTGAAGACCATAACGTAATATTTTGAATTTTTTTAAAAATCGTAAAATACAAGAAAAAAGTTGAAAATTCAGAAATTTTTTAAAATACAAAAATAGTTTACGGGATTTTTTTAAAAATGTTTCATTACGTAGCCCGTCATATGTTACTTCACTGTGAATTATTTCACTTACGTAAGTCAATTGGTTTTCACTATTTGCATGGCAGCATAACATGCCAATTTTGACTTTGACGCACCGTTATGAGAAAATTATGCGAGTTAAAATTGTTTCGTAAGAGGAAAATGTACTCAAGGATCGTCTATAAAACTAACAATATTTCATAAAAATATAAAATGATGATTTTCTCGTACTTGAACACCCTTTACATTTTACTGCAAGCATAGACGTGTTTTATTCGCAGTAACCTTATTCTGACAGGTAGGGTCAAATGACAGACTTATTGACACAAAGACACTCTACTAATAACAAAGAAGCAGAACTACAAAGATGTAACTAAGACTATGTAACAAGCCAGTTGCAGAAACCTTATAGGTTAGCCATTCCACCATGAAACTTATAATTATGTGGCTTAATGCAAGAACAACCAATGTCAGTACACCATATATGTGACAATCAGGCATTATATGCTTGATTAACACACTTATAATATATTGGAATTGTTTGTTCTTGCATTAAGCCACATAATTATTGGACAGAATCATTCTCCGCAGTAAGACACAACATTGTCGGCCAAAGTGAAACGTCGAACGAGACTACATCCGTTTATGGTCAGTTGTTAAAATAACGCGAATTTTGCGTCTATGTAGGAATTGCAGACAAAATAAACATGAGTTTGGATTCTAGTTTGACGTAAATTTAATTTGGAAAATTTTCCGGTCGGTATTTGTACGTTCTCAAGCGCAGTTTAAATAATAACCCAAAGTTTAAGAAAACTAATAAAAGATGCGGACGTACAGAAAATTTTGTTTGCTGCTAGTGGGTTTCGGAGAGTCGAACTATGCACAATGTTGTTCCTCAAGTTTAAGACGCCAAACTCACGCCCTTGTAATGATCTTCATTAACGACAAAGGTCAGAACGTTCTTCCCTGGCAATGTGCCTTAACATCAATACTTAATTGAAAAGACACAAGGTAACCATTGCTTAAATTAAAGGAACTTAACTTACTTAATCAGCTAAAACCATATAATATTTTGTGTAATAAAAGTTAAGTCACATAGCACAGTAAAAACTATGTATGTCAAAACTGTAAGACGTTTTTAAAAACTTGCTCTCGTTTAGGCACAAAAAGTATAGAAATTTAAGCGCATATGTAAATGTAAATCTTTCTAAATCTTGAATAATGAAGAGATTAAGAAAAATTCAGAATGATTAGCAATAGTCTGGAGGTATTTAGGAAAACCATGGGAAAAGTGCACTGGAATAGCCAGACTATGAATCTAACCATCGCTATCCCGAATGCGAGCCCATTGCAGTGTTGCCAAAAGAGGCAGTAAAATAAGGAGCAAGGCGCAGTAAAAATATGTTAGTAGTTTACAGATCAGGGAACCACTTAGTTTTCCTGTATCTAAATAAACGTGGTTGTCTTGAACAAAGTAGAGTCGCCCATTGAACCACGAGGAAAAAGGGCTGTTTTCGCCCAGTTCCGTCTGTCAATGGTGTTCACGTGGCAAAAATACACAATATTTTACGACATAGTGTTAGTTTTATAGACTTTGCTTGTGACGTCACTTTCCATTTATGAAAATTTTTACTTCCAATAGTTTTCCCACAGCGGCAAGTCAAAGACAAAATTTGCAAGTCACGGGAACATAGAAATAACAAACCTAACTGACTTACTAGAATGGAATAATTTACACTAAAATGATATATTATAGGCCATATGCTAAAACGTTCAAAAACACAACAAAATCCCTTTGGATTTTTTAAATTGCCTTAAATGAAGAAAATTGTCATATTTGTCAGAATTTTTTTTAGAGAGAGAAAAAAAAAGGAATTTCATTGCATGGTTTTAAATGTTTTAGCATATGTACCATTATGTATCATGTCGGTGTAAATTATTTCATTCGAGTTAGTCAGTTGGGTTTTTTTGTTATTTCTATATTCCTGTAACTGGTAGATTTTTACTTTGACACACCGCTATGGAAAGCTAAAAAATTTGCACAATTGTAAAACGTCACTAGCAAAGTCTATAAAACTAACACTGTGTCGTACAAATTTAAAACTACACATTTTTTTTTCCCCACGCGAACGCCCTTAAACGGGCTACGGCTGTATGCTCTTCGCCTCCCTGAAATGGGGGAGATAGATGCTGAATTATATTTATTAATTTTCTGCAATAAATTCTGTTTTAAAATATTTTTTTTAACGTGGCAATGTTGAGGTATAAAAGATATTTGTGATGAATTTCGGATATCATAGAATTGGTATATGTTCATCTTAGATTGGACTTGTAATCATCCTTAAAAGTTAACATATAATACTCTTGTAATTATTCTACATGGCAAATTAATGAAAAATTCCATTATTATTTATGTCAAACAGTTTATCAAGAATGTTTCCTATGTCTTGCTGAAGAGAAAATTTCGATAACACATCTTGAATAAATATTACGGCTGGAAAACTGAAAATACAAGAGAATTATCTAACACACGTGTTCAGCTCTGTAGGCGCACCTGTTCTGTGCGCACGGGAGCGAGTCATCCTTGTGTTTGCCTGGCGGGGTGCGGAGGGAGGGAATAGTAAGTAGGTCGCGGTGAGCCAATGCAAGCAGCAGTGATTGGGTAATGTTTGCATTGCCGGCAGCGTTTACACGTGTCCCGTTCTTTCACCAGGGTTACGGACGTGGCACCCCGTGCGAGGTTACCTCGCCCAGTATCCCCTGTTGCCAGCGGTCAGCTACCAAACACACGTTTCGTCTTAACTTTTAGACATTGGTCGGTATTACGGCGTGGGCTCGTGGCTAGTAGAGCCTGTGGTGATCTTTGAAAGTTCTGGATGACTGGATTTAGTTGCTTGGACATACTCCATTGCGAAATAAATGACCGTAAAAAACGCATAAATAAGCAGAGTGTGCTTTAGTCAACACGATACATACACAACATAAAATCCCAAAAACGGAATCGGCTCAAATGAAACAAGGAACAAACAGAAAATAAATGAAATAGCAAAAATAAAAAAAAGCGTAAGTTAACATGCGACACAACGATGAGACGAAAGAAAACACAAAGATATCAGGCACAAACAGACAGTCAGTACAAGGACAATTCGGCCAGTTCCCGTCATCAGGTAGACACACAGGGTTCGTTTTTGTTTTGTCTCATCATTGCATCGCATTTCATTTATTATCTGTTTGTTCCTTGTTTTATTTGACCCGACTCCATTTTTTGAATTTTATGTTGTGTATGTATCTTGTTGAGTAAAGCATACTCTGGTTTTTTATGTTTTTTGTCTTATTTTTAGTTTTCTTTTGACAGTCATTTATTTCGCAATGGAGTACGTCCAAGCAACTAAATCCAGAGTCTGTGATGTTTTGTAAGGTAAGTGGCCTTTTACGCCTTGTTCGACAGCGAGGTCATTAGAGACGGTGAGACACAACTTAAATGACAGGAGCTGGGAGAGGAGTCGGCCATGGCCTAGGTTAAGGTCGTGGTCTACCACAATTTTAATCACAATTATTTTATTTTTTATTTGTTCAACATATTTTTTTTCTTATTTAAGAGACAAAATGTGACAAAATTTGGCTTTTATGAAATTTTTTTATCTCTCATAGTTTTCGCGTAATGGCTTGTTAAAGGCATATTTTGCATGTTTCCGTTTTAACGACTACACTAAAACCAACTGATATACCATATTCAAAAAAATCACAATGGATAAAGACATTACAGGCTACAATGACATGCTCATACAATTAAAGAATCAAAATTATTTGTATTAAAAAAATTATTTGTATTAAAAAAATTATTGAATTTTTAAAATTTTTATTTTCAGTTTCAGCATTTTTTTTAATTCAAATAATTTTTATTCTTTACTTTTTATGAGCATATCATTGTAGCCTGCAATGTCTTTTTTCACTGTGATTTTTTTTTGAGTTTGGTATATCAGTTGGTTTTAGTGTAGTCGTTAAAACGGAAACATGCAAAACTTGACTTCAACAAGCCATTGCGCGAAAACTAAGAGAGATAAAATAATTTCATAAGAGCCAAATTTAGTCACATTTTGTGTCTAAAATAAGAAAAAAATATCTGGTACAAATAAAAAATTTAAAAATGGTGATAAAATTGAGGTAGACCGTGCCCTTAAGGGAGTGGTTTCCACAAAATAGTGTTTTAAATTAAAATTTCTTCATAACATAGATGCGATGGTATTTATTTAAAATGGAATATATGTAGGAACTAGATAATGTGTTAGTGGTTACTTTAAGGTGATATTTATTTGCACATCTGTACTGTTTTGGTCTAGTACTTGTAGTTGAAGATAAACACTTATTTACTTATTGAGGCCTCTCTTCAATAAATATAGACAACAGTCAGTTCACTTAATCGTAAAAATGTTCTGTTTAGTAGTGCTTTATAACACTATTGCTGGTTCTGAATATCAAAATTAAATAATAAACATTTGTTATACGTAAGCAAACATAAAATCAATGAATCTAAGAATCTATGCACCTCTTAAACAATGCAAACCAGTAGTAGTGCTTTATCTCTTTAGAACATGTCAGCGCTGACTCGGAACCACTTCACTGATGTCACTCGATCCTTCATCGCAGATGTGAATCCCTGCCTACCCTGCCGGACATGGGCGAAACCAAAACAAGACCTCCCCTCTCCCTTCTTCTCCTAGGAGCGTTTCAGCGATGACTTTGTTTAGTCTCTGCCGTCTCCGCGTCTCTCTCTCTCTCTCATTCTGTCTCTCTCTGTCTCTCTCTAGTCTCTCGTCCCGTCTGTGTTTTTTGTGATCGCGGGGGCTGGGCTGGTTGGTGTTTGATCACGTGGACAAATAACAAATTCTCTCTGTACAATATCACCACGGGAAGCTGGTGACAGTGCCGGATCTTGATCTGAGCGCAACAACGGCCTAACTCCCACCACTTGAGCACACAACTCGTTACCTAACTCCACAACTTCTATGAGAAATCTGTCGGACATTTCCTCCACCAAAGAAACCAGCTTTTTGATTGAAAACTACACAGGGAGAGATACTGAATTGGTGCAGAAGTTTGCTCTGGAAAACCTGAGTTTTATATTCAGCGGTTGTTAACTATGGAACATTTGACAAGACTTCTTTATTGTCTGGTACACTATTAGAAAAAATTTCCACGGAAAAGTACAGGCAAAAAATTATCCAGAAATCTTCGTAAAACAACGGACACTCAGTTTTTCTTGATAATAGAATCTTCAGTTAAATTACGGACAATCCGTTTTCCTCACAAAAATGTAATTTTTGTAAATAACTGACACCCCCATTTTCCAGAAATACGAAATAATCTTATTATTTATGTTTTCTCGATACTTTAACGTATATTTTAGTTCCTTGAAAAAATGTTAAGTTTTTTTTGGGATTTGAACCCACAACCCTAATACTACCAGGTAGGCACTCTAACCACTGTACCACAGTTTTTTTTTTAATTTAAATTTTTGACTTTTTCTTCGTGTAAGTGACGTAATTGGACGTTGGCGTGTGGCAGACAGACAAGACGTACACAAGTAGGCGTGTTTCAGACAGACGAGACGTACACAAACACCCAGTCCTGAACCCAAGGAAGTGACTGTAAATGCCACCTCCCCGGCCGGGAATCGAACCCGGGACCCTTGACCCAGCAGCCAGGAGCGCTAACCACTCAGCCAAGCGGTCGGACACAGTGAACGAGTTCCATGCAGTGGTAAGAGACCAACTATATAAGAGATAACCTTGGCTCAGCACAATTATGAGAAAAATATTCTACTGTACATAAATAAATATATTTAAAGGTGCATACCCGCTGGCACGAAACGTAGAGAAGAGGTGCGATATTTTTCAGTTGTGATAAGTTCCATGTAGTGACATATGTGGTCGCCCACTGCAGGATAAGTGAAGCTAGGAGAATAAAATATGTGTGTGGCTTCCTCGGAACACTTCTGTCACTTACTGGGCTGTTCGGCCCTTTGTCCAGGCGCGATACGAGTCCTTGGCAGTATTGCTCGTCACTCCGCACATCTTCTCTTCGTTTCGCACCAGCGTACATGCATATTAACTCTAGGCGTCATAGTGATAATTAATACCAGCATTTTTTTTAAAAGAAACACAATAAATGTGCTTTACAATTGTTTAATCATATTTTCATGAATTGATGGACAGTTACGGTTAAACATCCGTAAACCGAAATTACGGAAGCCACTTCCGTATAGTTGCAGTACTTTTCTGTAAATATTTCCTTGAATTTACGGAAATTTTTAACAGTGTATTAATGTGGTTCCGTTTCTGCATAAGGTGACTGCCTTGGTGGAAGTATGTTGCGTGTTCGAGGCATAGAAGTACGGAAGCCTCACCCTAGCCTCTAGGCACAAGTCACTGACCTAGCGCGCAGTCTTCTAGCCGATATATCGCCTCTATGGGACATCGGTTGTGATCCAACCATTTTATGACGTAACATTTAATGAAAATGTTTGCCGTACAAGTGTGGATATTTTCAAAGATACTACACCAGGATTTTTATATCTGAAAATGACCACAAAAACGCCTAGTTTCGCCGTTTTTAGTCGCGCGAGAAAAAATGTTTTGAATGTTCCTATTGGACCTGGAATGGTGTACACGCATGTCACGTCCTTGAAATGATATTTCTGAGCAATTGTTACAACCACAGAAGAGTTTCTCAATAACAGTCTATCATCCGAAGATCTGTACGCAACTCGGCAGCCTGGGCCAGCCTACTTAAAGGGGTGTGTTAGACAATTGTATTGTATCTTCAGTTTTTCAACCATAACATTTATTCCAATTATATTATCAAAATTTTCTCTTATCTAAAGTATAAGATATATTCTTGGTAAACTGCTTCAGATAAATAATACTGGAATCTTTAATTAATTTGTCCTGCGGAATCATTGTTTTGCAATGAATCCGCATGGCGAATTAATGAAAGATTAGATTATAATTTATGTCAGGCAGATTATCAAGAATATATCCTATGCTTTGTAAAAGAGAACATTTTTGAATAAATGTTATTGTTCAAAAAGTGAAAATACAATAAAATTGACTACCAGTCCCCCTTAAGAAGAATACTGTAGACACATCTGACTGTATACAGAAGCGTACACTATTCCATAACCAGTGTTAAATTTGAATGGATATTACCGCGTGATCAAATCTATATAAGTGTTTCTATTATCGGTTCAATCCTCGCTTATTGTTACAGGCGGTTCGGGATAAAGTGAGCACTCACAAGAGCCCTGCTAAAGTTCTATTTTCAGCCTATTTGTATCTTTCCGCGCGTAATGGCTAGCGTTGGGATATGTCTGACCTCGCTGGACACGTCACTTGAAGGTTGTGCTTGTAAGATAAATTGAGCAGTCGGTAGGTATAGACAGAGTTTAATAAAAAAAAATATGATTAATTATATCAAATACAATAATGTCGATTTCAGTTGATTTTCTTTCTGTATTGTTGTATATAAATGTAGGAAAATACGCGGAACTATATTGCGTAATTTCGCTGCCAACCATACAGCAGTAAGGTAACTATAGTTCATGTTGAATTATATGCAGTAACGACTAGTGACATTTTTCAAAAGTTACATTTTTAGTGCTCACTTTATCCCGAACGACTTATAACAACGAATCTAAAATTGTTTAAGTTGTCTGCTAGTCCAAGCCGTTGAGCTGCGTGCAAAGCTTCGGCTGCTACAAGATTATTCCAATTGCTCTGAGTGATATCTACTAAGGAATAGCTTTCAAAGAACGTCCTACATGTTGTTACTAGTTTTATGTTTACAACTAAGTCTACTCACTAAAAGCATTTTTTTTTTCGGCCGAAAACTCCGAAAATGTTTTTTTGCGTTCCTTTTTTAAGTATGAAATTCTTGGTATAGTTGCAAGCACTTAACAAAGTCGTGCATACAGAACTGGCACATATTTTCTGAATATATGCCAAACATAGTATAACGAGACTATTTAAGCTGAACTGACTCTTACTGTTGGAATGTTCAGCTTTGGCTTAGCAGCTGTTGACATCATTCTGTCTTATAATTACGTTAGTGGGTCGTATAATTGACGTTATTTTAATTGTTGGCCGTGTTTTACGTGACCTCTCACAACTTCAGGTAGGGTACACTTGGTGAGGAGCAAAGGAATCAGCTAGAGCATGTAAGAAACCATTACAAAATCCGCCTAGCGTGAACATGGAAAACCCTGGAAAAGTAAAATCGGAATTTCTGTAGCAGTAATCGAACTCACGTGTTCCGGAATGCGAGGCGAGTGTTTACTAGCAGCTCCATCTCGCGACGAAGTACAGGAAAGTGCCTGTCTCTCATAGTTTTAGTAACATGCGATGACGGTCGCATCACCGTTACACACATACTGTAAGATCATCACTGGCCTTTCAGTGATTGGACGCCTCCTGGAGGTCACAGAACCAGTAATACAGAAGCAACTAAGGCTGTTTCTCAATTTAAAGAGTATTTTGTTGAGAGAAAACTCGTTCGCATAACACCAAGAGAGAGCTTATGGGCTCTCTGGCACTCTCGCTCTCTCCAACTGGGATGATGCTCTCTCGTATTTGTAAACAAACGATGCGAACGTTACAAATAAGTAAATTGTATTAATATAAGTTGTAAACATATCAAATACATTTATGAGTGATTCAAATAATAATTTTTGAACTTAACAGCGTCGTATTCCAAGCGGAGAATAACTGTTTCTAGACGATGCCAAATTTTTTTATTTTGTGTATTTAAAAACATATTAGGGCCGAAAATGCTAACTGAGTTTCTCGCCATAGGTATGTACGTATGAATATTGTCATATTTACAATATATTACGCACGTTTCTTCAGTAACCTCATACCACAGCTGTAATCATGATGACGTACGCCAGAGAACATGAGAGAGCAAGAGCGAGTATACAACTACGTTCTCTCGCTCTTTCGTACTCTCGGCGAACAATGGAGACATTCCCAGAGTGCTCTCTCTCTCTTATGTAGTTGTGACGTATTTGCGGGAGCGAGAGCACGAAAGAGCACTGTTTGGGTGAACTGAGACACGGCCTAAATGCAGGCTCTGTCATGTGGTGGTACCACCGTGTAATCGATCAACCAACTCCACTATATAAATATAGTTCAAACAGAACCGTGATCAAGGTCGACATTGACCTCATTAGATGTGGAACCAGTACATAATGAAACAAGATGGCCGCACGTAACTTGGTGTCTGCTCCAGACACTTTCACTTTCATCCTATGTCGGTGCTTCCTATTATACGTACAGGAGGTGGTGTGCAGAGTTCCCAGAAGAAGTCCTTGGGCGAGGTAGGTTTCCCTACGACAGATGGGATTCACGGGATTATGTCGCGTACCAACTTTCTAAAACGTACCGGCGGTTTATTAACTGCGACCCTCACATAAGGCAGCCTATACCTCGTCAGTTAGGTTCGACGTTAGCTGGTCTCCTCAAAGGCCTACTGCTCTCACTGACTCCTGGTTGCTTCTGACTCCGCGGAGATTGAGCGAGAGATTTTGATCAGCGTACAATATCGAGGGACTTTAGCTCTGGTAAGGGGTGACATGAGGTGAGAACGGGGCAATGCCGGAATGAAAGGGCGGGAGAAACGGGAGATCCCCTAGAAAAACCTGCCGACCAGCGGCATCGTCCGGCACGATTCCCAAATGTGAAAATCCAGGGACCGACCCCACTGGGAATTGAACCCGGATCGCCTTGTGGGTGTCTCTTTAGTTAGCCATTATACCTCCCTCTACTGTTATTTATTGAATTGTTGCGTCGAGAGGTTACGGTGACGTGTGATACGCGTACTGCGACGAATCAAGCGTTCAATAAAAGACCACCTAGGTGGCCAACTCAAGGAGACTTGGCAACAAAGATTAAAATTTACAGCACATTTTTTTTTAATTTTTCTTATTTAATTACATGTTAAACTCTTAAATTAATAATTAGCGTCTGTAAATAATAAATGTTTACATTTCCTGGGAACAAATGTAATTCCAGTGCAGTTATTTAGCCTCAGGTGAGAACGTGCAACCACTTACACTACAGAGAAAGTCTTGTTAGCTACTCCTCCTAGGACGGCCACCTGGGTGAATGTGTTTCGAATAAACTTGTGTCGGCCGCAGCTTTGCATACTGTTCGGCGGACTACATGGGGGGCAACTTTAAGCAAATTAAAGATACTTCTAGATAACGTAGAGGAATTGGACGTATGATCTAATAACGTGTCACAATGGTAAGACACTGGATATGCATCCTGGAAGACCCGGTTTGATTCCCAGGACGGCAAATTCGCTTTTCCATTGATTTCCGAGATCAATTGAAGCTACTGCTTATAGTTGCTCACCATAGACTATGGATGATTCCTTCCTTGTATCCTGCCCGTCTGAGTAATTTGTTTCTTCTATTATCCTCGCTGTCGACAAAGTGTTAATAGAATATATTTCCTCTAGATGGGTAACCTAAGGACCACGTTTCAATTTTTTATTCTTGGTTCTTTTCTTTTCTTCCAGTGCTCTTTCATGCGATTACTATGTTTCTTCTTCCTGTCTTCTGACCACTTCGGACCCGCCTGCTTCGCTCTCTTACTTTGGAATACTGCCATATTTAATACTTTGTTCGCTAAACACTTCTCCGTCAGTTGTTTTTACAGCTGTTACATTATTTTTTTCTAAATGCTGTTGTTTTTACTTCGTGGGTAAACTTGTTGCTGACTTCTTGTTGCTGACCTTACAGTGCATCACCCTCAACGTATAATTATGTTTGTCAACCGTGGCCGTAGGGTGTCGTAAACTGTACAATTATTACTTGATGTGGGTCACTTATTTGTAGACGAATAGCAAACATTCATTGTCGGCGTACCAGATATCTCATTGGTCCAGTCAAATGGGAAGACACGAATAACGAAAAAAAAAAAAAAGCGGGAGAATGAGGGAAAAGGTTTTGGACAACGAGGTTTTCAGCGCTGGTAAGGGGTGATAGAGGTGAACAAGGAACAGCACGTGAATGAAGGGGCAAGTGAAACGGGAGATCCCCGAGAAAACTCGCCGACGAGCCGCATCGTCCAGCACGTGGTAAAATCCGGGTCGATGGCGCCGGAATTTAAACCCTGATCGCCTTGTTAGAGGTAAGAAAGAAAGTCGTACCCGTGAATACTACTTAGGAACCTGCCTCAGTCAACTTAACTGCTATGACTTTCTCTTCCTAATAATGAGGTTTTTCCCCAGTGGTCTTACACGATGCTAGATTACATACCAGTTATTACCGTAGGAACCTGCAAATTTCGCGTTTTTAACTGACAGCAGGCTTGTCTCTTAAGTAAGTGCGTGTGGCGCGACTGAATGCCTTTATCAACCAATGTAAAATATCAACTATCTTGTAATATGGGCACACACAGCTGTGAAGGTCTGAAGCCAATAGCGTTACGGAGTGGGTTCGGATGAGCATACATTGTAAAAAAACTTCCTAAATAGTAGTATAATGGAAATAATTAACCCATACAGAGTATGGAACACTTGCCATTTCTTTCAGCGTGTAATGAGAACAAATGTTGACCATTGTTACAATACAAGGTTGATAACCTCAGAATACATTAAACTGTTCTTTAAAAATATACATGAACACTATCATTGGTATATGTGAATCAATTATACCATACCTACTTTCTTAACACTCCTGTACATCGGTGTGCTAAATTTACAGATTATTTTTTACAGTGTAGGCCTGTGAATTTTGGCCTGTCGCCAAATAATAACGCGAAATTGGCACGTCCCTAGCTTTCACAAGGAGGCATACTATTATACTAGTTTGTGTGGAAACTATCACAAAATTTGTCACGTGGCTTTGCAGTACGTCCACATACATGCCAGGTTTATTACAGGTCGTGTTCTATTTTTGGTAGCACGTTACACACCAGATTTCACACTTGGTCAGTAATATTGTTTTAAAGCATAATGCACTCAGCGAGATAACTACCTTGAACTGATTAATTTTGCAAAAATTAATATTGGTTTCTTGAGCAAGTCAAACTAGGATCGTGGCTTTTAAATTAAATATGTGTATTTAAAATAAATCAGACTAATTTCTAATACAGCGCGGTGCATTCTTGGTGATAACAGCGACTATAATTGCCGTAACGTAGGAAATCAAACGCGGACTGAACCCATATAATCCAGATTAACATGACTCTTGCCGCGAAAACCTGCGATCAACACTCATTCTCTGTTTGTTTATTCTTTTTCATTCAGATAGTGTTAGGCCTGTATGAGTGTCGTATAGTAACATGCCTTCTGAAAATAACGTACTAAAATCCTACCTTAATTGGCAGATATAATTAAGCCCGTGCGAATTTCTCACTGTTTAAATGTATAACATCTTAAGTCACCAATTTTAAGAAAGAACTGTAAACTTAAGTCTATCACCTGATGTCAATCATTTCATCTAACAGCGGTTTTTCACAGAATTGTGAAACGCATTTTTATCTCAAAAATCGTTACTCTTTTAAGTTTTAAGAGTCGTACAAAAGTAATCGTAAAGTCTGGAAGATTGTTCTTTTCTTGCTAATTAACCAGTAAGTCCCAGAATTCACTCGAAAAGCTTAGGCGTGGGAGGGACGGTGGAGTGATGAAAGACGGGAACGTGAGACATAACAATAGACAAGAAATAAAAGGGCAGGTAATTAACTGCGACGTCTGTAGTGGGAAAACCGATAATGCTGCGTTTGCTCACCTTTTTTTTTTTTTTTACTGTGACGAGCTTTTTCTTTTCATTATCGCCCAGCAGTGAGCAGCAACGAAGCCATCAAAGACATTCAAATGTAAGTAATCAGGAGGTGGTCGAGGACCAGACTAACCCCCTCTCCCACTACTATTGTCTGAAATGCAAATTTCTCCACAGAGGAGTGTACTTGGAACTCTTATCTCGAGGGTCCTGCACCTGTACGACTACCAGAGTCGACCTTCTATGTTGTGTTAACTTCCCCGCTCCTCGGAAATGCTCGGGGACGTTCGTTCATATTCGGCGACTGAGCCAGACATCCCCTCCCCCTTTTTTCCCCTTGGTCTTTATCACAGCCCCGAAATTTTTGGTACGTTAATTTAGTTTAGGTTAGTTTAAAGTGTCATAAACACTGTGCGCTGAACCTAGTATGGTTTTGTATGGTTCAGAAACTACAATAAATTTTAATGTACGTGTCGCTGCCAGTGCGTCAATCGCCGAGGATAAACGAATGCTCCCGAGTATTTCCTAGGAGCGTGGAGGTTAGCGTGGTCCAGACGCTCGTCTACCGGCGACGTCCGAAACCACGGAAGTAGTAGCTATAAAAGAGAGAAGGGCATTACAAGTTGTTCTACATAGAAGATTATATTAGCATTGACTAGTTTGTCATTTTCGAAGAGGCCATTACAAAAACGGAGCTTCATGCAAACCAACCATTCCTGATTAGACCCTCATATGCCTTACCATCAGAAGTTCGCAACAGCATGCAGCACCAAGACATCTGTACTCTCCACCATGCCAGTCCTTTCTGCGAATAAGAGGGACTTTGAAGAAAGCAGATGGAAATATTCCAGCATCTACGAATATATCATGCAATGTTATTCTTCCACCTGATTGAGCACTTAACTTATCTACTCAATGGAGTGGGAAAGGAGCGAGACAAACGATGTTGGTATAACGACCACAATGAAGAACTACCTCTCTCTTACACCGAATGAACTGTCCGTTGCTAAAATGTCAGGCTGGGGAATCGAAGAAGGCTACAAAATTTCCATCAATGCAGGATGCAAGTTTGAAGTGTGTATACCACTAACGATGTAACTTGGCTTTACAGAAGATTGCATCATGATCAATTCGAAGCAAGAACTAGTGCTACTTCTGGCCAACACACACGCACTAATGACATCGTCAGCGCTGGGGAAAATCCAGAAGCTGTTGATTTCGTAATACAAACCATTGAATGGATGCATCCTCACGTTTAGTTGAGCAGAGCTGAGCATGTCAAGATGCTAAACAACGTTGAAGATGGTAAAAATAATGATGTTACATTCCGGTCATGGAGCCTCGAGACTTACCCTGGCATTCCAGCAAGTCATTGCATCAACTAGATGGTGAAGTCGAGTTTTGCTACGGAGAAGCCAAGATACATCTTCATCGGACTCCAGACTGGTAGGCAACTCAGCGTTGGAGTTAACTGTTCACTGTTTGAAACCTGTCAGATACAAACTGTAAATATATTTTTGAACATTGAAAATTATCCGTATGTTTACATGAACGCTGACTTGGAAAATGGAAGATAGCTGCTCGCATGCCAAATGTATGCTCAGTTCCAGCAAGCTTATTATGGTCGCACACAGGCACGTATACTGGACCCAGATACTTTCAAGAGCAAACGTCCTCTGATGGTGTTTGATGTCAGTAAACAGGATGAGAGAATTAATTCGAACATCATCGACTGCAGGATTGAAATTACTACTCGTTGAAATATACCGGCATTCACACCATGGCCGGCTTGTCTATTACAACTGTCCTGACAAAGTTGTAAAATTACTATCGTGAGGGCTTAAAGTGTGTATAAAACATTTATGTACATAATAGTGAATAATTCGTGTTCAAACACATCTGGCGATAGGATGTGCTGTAATCTGCAAGGTTTCCAGAGTCATAATGGATTTATTCTCAAGAAGATAGTAATGACACATCCGTGGGAGCTTTTGGATGAGAAGAGTAGAAGACTACGGCCTGGCTAACCAAGTACTACCATGGCTTTCAGTGGGACGAAGGTGATATTCCTTACAATCAAGTATGAAATGAAATATACATATTGCTGATTCATCACCCTTCTGCACCTATCTATGTGGTAGGACCTGAACAGAAGAAATGGTTGAGCTAAATGTTGAAAGCTAAACACATTCTAACGATACATCGTATTTATGCACGTGGAAATCGTTCCGGATAGGGCCGTTGGTTGGCGGGTTTTTTTTTAGGGGATCTCTTGCTTCCTCCTCCCTGGTCCTTCATTCAGAAGTTGCTTCATATTAATTTCGTGTCTCCTACCTACTACGTAAACGATTTTTTAAAGAGCGAGAGGGTTATAGTAATGTCGTTGGTGTGTAAGACGAACGAGTCGTGACATTTATTATTTGCGTAAGTAATGTTGCATCAACTTGGTCCAGTGTCCTACATACACATCTACAGTTCTGCTTCATGGTTATTGAATATGATGTATTAATGCGGAGGCGTGGCTCATAAGATTGTGCCAATCAGAATAATGTTACTGAGACAACAGACGCCTGTGATTTACTGGTAGAATCCATAGATGCTGAGAGATAAGAACGTCCAATCATTGACCACGAAATAGAGCTAGCTGCAGATGCTCACAAGGGGTATTAGGTAGGGACCTGACAATTAATTAGCGTTTCTGTTTGGCATAGGCTAGGACTCAAACTACAAATTCGTATCACTTTTCCAATTTACTATGAGCATATTTTACACCTCTTTGAGGACGTCAGGCCGGTAATAAAGAAGAAACAATGCAGGCCCAATCATATGGTATCCCTGCGCCAACAAGCAACCAATCAGCACTTGCTGTCATGCTCTAGTGCTCAGATGTTCTTGGAGACCAGCATACAGGCAATGTTTCTAAGAATTTTTTCGGCCTTTAATAATTGGTGCAAAATTATTTTGCCGAAGTCAGTGGTTCTATGAGTCAATTGCAACAGTGTGTGTGCGATGTTCGAAGTCGACCTTGGGAAGTATGTGCGAATATTGTGGTTGAATAGCTCGCTCTTGCCCGCAGTTCATCGCTGCACGGAAATGTTTGCCCAGTCGAGCCCTGGAATCTCTCCCCGTCCCTATGCCTGCCCAGTAGATAGGAATAGGGGGTGCACTTTGGTGGCGCGTGGCATCGGAGCTCGGAGCCTCGGCCGCCATCTTGGATTTTCCTCAAAATTTCCCTTTTTCCCCTCAAAATTTCCCTTTTTCCCTCAAAATCTGCTCATTTTGACTCAAAATTTCCCTTTTTTCCCTCAAAATTTCCCAAATTTCCCTCCAACCACCGAGTCATTGACCCAAAATCGACCTTGACCCTCCGGCTGCTTAAAGCGGCAAACTGACTCAATTTCGCGAGTCAGCTCGAGGCTGTCACAGGGAGCCG
>PNEQ01054040.1:11913-22850 GCA_003012365.1 Medauroidea extradentata | reverse complement strand
AGGGCGAATTCGGGAGTAAAGTGGGCGGTATTGCCTGCGATGCTTTGTTGTTCATCATTTTTCATTAGCTAGTTAGGTTATCTAAGTAGTATTTGCCTGGGCGAACACTCTAGACTGCGTCAAGTTGAGCACTTGCATCACCCGTTCATGTTTACGTTTCGAAGTTGAAAAGGTTACAGAAATGAGTTTAAGTGGTTAAGCAGTGAGTGTTCAATGTACAAGTAAACCATTAAATAGAAAAAAAACTAAACGGAAACTTTTTTTTTTCTTCTTTTTTTTTTATATATGCCCACTTAAATGTTTTCTCTCTGAGCGGACACCGTTTGAAATACTTAACCTCCAAAATATATAAACAACAGCACGTGACGGCGAGAAGTATCAGGCCCCGTCACATTCTCCCGCCCCGAACAGGGACATCATAACCTCCAACATCTAGATAACCTACACAACACGGCGACGTAGACGTACATAGTAGACGGAAAGCAGCGGTCCCATTACATCTGGCGTCCCCGAACAGGGACATCTAGATAGACATCAACAACACAACGTAGACGAGAGAGCAGCGGCGACCATTACACAGTCTGTATTTACTTTGTGAACCAGTTTTTTTATGATGAATAATGATCATATAAAATAAATGTTTCTAAAATTTTATCCTTTGTTTTATTAGTTGCAGTTCTATTTTTCGAATGTGATGTGGTGGGGTACATCCATTCGCTTACTTGCTTCATAGTTGTAATTGTGCACGTCGTAGGCATGTAGCTTAAAAAAACTCATTTCGAACATGTGCACTATTTTAAAATGATGGACAAGCACAAATATATACTATTTAAAATGTGACCTTAAATTTTTTTAATTTCAGGATTTATTGACATATTATACTTAGGTTTTCCTGAGTGTTTGTTCAGTCATTTAAATTATTGCAGTCGAGAGTTGGTTGAGATATGCTGATCGCAAACACATTGACATTGTTTGCCACTGCAACAATATTACGTGTATGTATATGTTAACGAACAGAACTTAATTTTAGACTTTTGCTTGCAAAATTGACATTTTATTTAAGAGATACATGCAAACAATTCTATTTCTATTGTGGTTGTGGGAGAGAACACACTTGTAGTCCAGTGCATAAACTAAACATTTAGTGCTTAGAAATCCATATTGCATACACTTTAACTCACAGGTATTTATAACAGTGTACCTTTAATGATATCTGTTTTTCATCACTGGGGTATTTAATGAGAAGATAATTGTAGATAACAGTTTCCTGAGCAGTGGAAAATACATATACTGCAATTGCACGTGTAAGCTATGTAAGCAAGGCTTTCAAAATTGCTTATTTTATCCAGAAGCACTTATACATTTTGTACAGTAATATGTACACTTTAGGGCATCTGAGAGAGAATTGTACATACATACTGAACATATGTGTATGAATTTAGTACAATGCTAGACAGTAATATTGAGACGATGGATTGCAGGTTCTGGAATGGGCTTCAGGCCAATTGGTCGTGGAGCTGGGGGAGCAGGAAAGGAGTTCTGTGAGAGCCTTGGGGGCAACTCCCCCAGAGAGCAGTTTACCATTGTCATGCTGACGTACGAGAGGGAACAGGTATGTGATGCTGTTGTATTTTACATTTATCATTTGTTTAACTAAATATTTTATTACAAAAGAGCTGAAACTTCCAGAAGGCAACAAATATCCACAAAAATAAAGCATTACTGCAACCTCCAGCACAACTAAATGGCCATACATCTTTGTGTTTGTGCCATATTTACCCTCCATTTCATCGTACGAAGTGCTGCACTTTGGAGGAGGCTTCAATGAATACACATTAAACAATTTCAAATCAGTGCAACCATGTACACTATAACCATGTTTTTACAGAAAAACTCCGTATTTAAAAAAATCTCCAAAAGGTACATATTTTGTCTTGACCAGTTAGTATTTAGAAAACAAGACATTCATATTGCCAGCACTAATTTTTTTAGCAGTGGGCTTTACACTAAGCTGTAATACAGATTGACTTATTTTATTAAGCGTACAAACCAATATTCAATTGCTTGCATCATTTCAAGGGAACATAAGACTATTTTATACGTACATACATGTGTATGTACTGTAATGAGAACTTAATTTAAATAAAAAGGTCTTTATTTTTGAGGTTTCACTGTAAAACAATTACAGTGTTATTGATATTATGTCCTTATGATACAGTGTTTTTAATTGGTTAGATCTTGATCAATTCATTGAGCAGACTCTACGGTTTGCCGTACCTGAACAAAGTCATTGTGGTCTGGAACTCTCCAAGGCCACCGCTTGAAGATCTTCGCTGGCCAGAGATTGGGGTGCCTGTTCATGTGAGTAGATTGCTAGACTTGTAATTAGTTCTTTTTTATCATTGGCTGTTGACAGTTTCTTCCATAATGCAAAGAATATTGTGTATATCATGTAGACATTTTACGAGACTTTCAGTGAGACTTGTGTAGTTCTTTGTATGGAACAATTATGGTTGAAACTTTTATTGAAAATTGTTATAGGTAGTTTCAGTTTCTAATGTTCAACATTTGTTTGGTATGTACATATTAGGGATGGGCAATTCCATAAATTAATTTTCAATTCCAAATTAAATCAAGCATAAGAGAATTGAATTTCAAATCCAATTCAAATTTGGTTTTAATCAGTATTAGAGAAGTAATAAAATGTAACATTGTCAGAAACATATGTTTGTGAAACTTTAATAGATTTGTTGTTGGTAATATTACCCATGAGTAATACACTATGAAATAATGTACAAGAATATTGAAATCAATGTCGTCAAACTGTGTTTCCTAAATATTTGGAAATTCTTGAAACGACTACTAAATTACATACATTGAATAATGTCTTTCAAAATGCACAGAAAGCTATAAGAGTTTCAGCCTGACAATTTTGTTCTAAAACAATCAATTTTACACAGTAAGACAGAACACCTTAAACTTGTAGTTCCGTCACGAGATGTGTTTAATTCTTCTCAATAAATTTACACGTGAGGCTACGTCGAATCAAGCGAGACATAAACAAACAATAGTGTCCGACTACCCGAGATTTGTTTACAGAAGTTAAATGATGAGTGGGAATACCTCACTCTCGTGGAGCAAATGCAGGCACACTTGGCAACTATGCAGTTATACGGTAGGTGCGAGGTACTGAAGTGACCTTGTGCACGACCTTGCAGTTGCCAGGCTGGTTACAACAGCTCTGCTCCTCTACTGGTTTGCTTACATAGATCGGCAGCTCTTGTGAGATATTTCTAGTTGGACATACTTGTGCGATAATAAAGGAAAATGAACGAGCTATCTTGTAAAATTCAAATTGTGAGTTATGAAAAACGGTGTAAGGCTCTGGTGCAAGGGAAAAAAATACGTTAGAAAAATTCCCAAAAGATAAATTCATTTCTGAGTGAAACCAGTGAAATTGCGATGAAGGAAGATATTTTTGTGACGGAATTTAAAGTCGGTTTGATTATACATTAATCTGTTACACTGCAGCTCATATTTAGATTCATCTAAAAGTCTTAATAATAACTGTAGCCTGTCTATAGTGTAACAGTAATCAAAGTTATAAACATTTCAGTAGAAAATTTTTTTATCAAATTTTGGTAACTTTAAAACAGCAGTGTTTAACACACAACAAAAACAGAATCTAAAAATCACTCTATGTATACTGCTGAAGGTTTGAGCCTCAAGATTGATGCAAAAGTTTTGAGCTTCGTTAACCCGACCTAGTTACGGTCTATTTACATTCTAAAAGAAAATTAACTATTTTTTGTAAACCAGGGTTATTAATTTATTTGTAAATGGTAAAATGTTTCAATCGTGAATAAGAACATAGAAGTAGTTACCTATGTTTTGTGTCATATTTAAGCGTACAAGTAGTAAATATTACTGAATATTAAGTATTGAGGTCTCATGGTGTGGTTGACAGGTGGTGAAAGCCAGTCGGAACAGTCTGAACAATCGGTTCCTGCCGTACGATGCCATAGAGACTGAAGCTGTCCTGTCTGTAGATGATGATGCACATCTCCGTCATGATGAGATCATGTTTGGATTCAGGTAAACATTCCACGTTTTACCATGTAAATCAGCTGCTGGTAGTTAAAAAATGGGTAAACGTGAAATGGTCAGTTATCCCAGTTATAGATTTAAGGCTGCAGTTTAGGGGCATGCAAATTGTATCAATTTGAACAATGAACATGTTACAGTAGGCATACGTATTTAAATACAGTTGAATGGATTCTGAAAATATTGTCATGTGTGGTTACCTGACAATTTTTTTTCAATATGCTTACAATCAAGAGTAATATTTAGGTATGTTTGGTCTAGGTGTTTGTTTACATTCATGAGGGATTGTAACTGCAGTACAATTACCTAATACCAATACAGTGCGTATGTTTTCGCTCAACATGGCAAGAATACTGTAAAAACAATGAACAAATGTTTCCTAGTTTTTTCTACAGTTTGAGCAGATTTGAGCTGTTGCCTTAACACAGACAGATTTCTAGGTTTACCAAGGTGATTAGCAAGGCAGACTAAAAGCAGTCCTAATGATGGTTATCCAACTAATATATGAAATAGTTTTCTCCTTCTATAAGAATGTTAAAATTGTTAGAAAGTGTTGTCAGAAACAGCTGCGAGAGTCAGTTTGAAAATTCTTATGTGTATATAAGTGGTAAATAATTGTCGTGCAATGGCCTTTGGCGGCCTATGCACCAGCAACTACGGCCCAACATTAGTCAGACCAGCTCACCCGGGACATTAGGCAAGCGTCTTTACTGTCCGAGAGACTTGAGCTTGCTGCCAGGTGTAGGCCCAGCACCTGGAAGGTAGGTAGTCTTCAGCACAGCGTTTGGGACACTACCAACTCTACTCCCTGCAGTGAGGGTGGTTACCCTCGGCTGTCAGCAGATGGTGTGCATCCCATCCACACTGTCACGCCAGCTTCACTCCCATCTGCTCCAACCAGCCTCCTGTCACTTGCCTTTGGAGGCACTATGCAGGATGAGTTAGTACAGATTGTGTTAATTTTACACGGTGACAACTTGTGAAGATGTTAGTCAAAAATGTTTTTTCAGATTTTCTAGATAGTGAATTTTAGTCGAAGCTGTTAAACCTAAAAAAAGACTGTAAAATGTAATTTCTGATCATAGTATAATTTATTAGTGAGTTGAGTAAGACTTGATGTCGCTAAGTGAGTATGTTGTGTTTGACTCAGGGTTTGGCGAGAACAGAGGGATCGCGTTGTTGGTTTCCCAGGAAGGTTCCACGCATGGGACCTTAACTATGGAGGCTGGCTCTACAATTCGAACTATTCCTGTGAGCTGTCCATGGTCCTCACAGGTATGCCAACTATACTGGTGTACATTTAGAATTGGTGGCAGTAGTTTATGAGATTGTGTTGTCTTACATTCTGCTGTAATGATTGCTTGACTTTTCAAAATACAAGAGCTGCATTCTACACGTCAACCACGTACCACATTTACTCTTGTAATACGGAACATATTAGCCAGTGCATAATAGCTTCGCCTACATATTTCACAGTACTAAATAGGTTTTTTTTTAAAAAAATCTCTTGTAATGTATGAACTTTTGGCAATATACAAACATATACATTGTCATTGCTGTGTAAATAATGAAAAAGTGTTTTTTTCTTCTGTTTTTTAAGATTTCTGTATAGGTAATGATAACATTCAGAGATAAGTCTATGTTGTGAATTATACACATGGCAAACAAAATAATTTCAACCTACTATTTAATACTTTCTGTCTGGCCATTAGCAACCTGACTGGTAAGCATTTTTCATACAAACTGCTGTAGAAATTGCAGCAACAAAGAACTGGACACACATGTATTCAGTAAAATACAGAGTAAAAATGCTGTAGCAAATGCCATTAACTAAACATTTACAATAATTTGGTTACAGTGAAGAACTGTTTTGATCACAGCTAAAATCTATGCAATACAAAATTATATATAATTACTTAACTAATTTAAAAATTATGATATGAGTACTAGTAAATTTATGTACTATTCATATGTACAAATACACTATGGCATGACCATAAATTAGTATCAAAAACTTATTTTATGTTTTTTTTTATAAATTTGCAGGTAGCTTTAAAATTCTAAGCATGTAGTGACCCTATCTAGATTTACAGGAAAAACAATATTGAAGCAAATTATAAAGTAATGTAATTTCATTTGTAACCAGTACCTGTGATGCATTCAGTAGGAGAATTTTCTTGAACCACATAAATAGGAGGCATTATTCTGGATGGTTTATTTAACTGTTGGCTATTGTTTTGAAAATCAGTTGATGGGGTGTAATAGTTAAACATATTTATTATTTGTACTAATTGATTAATATCAATACCTATGTAAAGGGTATTAAATTATACTAAACAGTAAACAGCTAAATGATGTATTTGTGTCGTCACACACAAGTTGTGTTTGTTACACAGGAGCAGCATTCGTCCACAAATATTATCTCTTCATGTATTCGTACTGGCTGCCACAAGCTATTCGGGACAAAGTGGATGAATACATGAACTGTGAGGACATTGCCATGAACTTCCTAGTGTCCCACATTACCAAGAAACCTCCAGTGAAGGTAAGGACGACATTTGTCGTAAGTTGTTTCACAACAAGTTAAGCATAGTGCTATAGTAAGAATACTTTGCAGTGGTCACTGAAAGTTGAGTAAGAAGAGGGGCTCTGGGATGTCACTAACCCCCTCCTGCACTCTAAATACACACTCTCATACTAACCAATTAAGTATGTCAGAACTTAGACGCTGGGAGCAAGCTCATCAATACATAACAAAGTGCAGACAACCACCGGTCTCAATATCAGATAATCGAAACAGTACACCAGCACTCCCTCAAACCCTCACAGCATTTCATTTTGAATTTTCCCACCATGTCCTAGTTCACTTCCTGGCCGCTAGGGACACCAACCACGCTTCCACTCCCGCCATAATTCACTGTGCCTCAACTTCTCGCCTGATGAAGCCAACTTTCGTCGACGAAACATCGTGCAATTGCTCCCTCCGGCGACTTTCTGTTCGTCTCATTCATCGTGTGTTATCAAATGTTCACTAAATTTAGAAAATGTTGGTTTTGTGATTCTTCATATTGTATCTGTGTAATTGATTGTTTCTTACTTAATAGGGAGTAGTTAAAGAAATTTTTGTGAAGATGGTTAGTAATTATTTAGTATGTTATACAGTACTATACAGTTTATACACATTTACACTGGGAGCTATTCAAGGTATTTCAAGCATATACTTGGATGGTAGTGTAACGGTTACGGAAGAATCATGGTAGCCATTGTGAGTAGGGTTTATTGCAACACTACATGTTATTAAGTTGCTGTTACACCTACCATCTCTCCCCATCTCCTTCATTATTTATACTGACTGGAGTTGTTTGTGATATAAATGGCTAAGTGTGGCCTACCTAGTGCTGACTGTATTAGCATGAGACATGGGGTGACACAAGGTAGGCATAGGAGCCAGTGACCTATCCTCTCCTCTACGAGTGGTTGTCGATCTTGGGCCAGGTATGATCACTGGTGTTTTCGAGGGACAGAAATTTTTACTTTATAAGTCTAGGCTGTTACCACTCACCTAGAAGAAATTCTCTAGTAGGCATGCTTCTTTGCGCAAATCCAGGCTTAGGGTGCGTTGGCGTTTTTAGTGGACTGATTAGTAGCGGTGCGAGCCTTTGCGTTCCCGAGAGAATTTTATGAAAGTCCGACTTGTGTGTCAAGAGTAGGAATCTCGTGAGTAGTTTGTCAGGTATAGCTGATTGAAAAAGCGGTTTTTAATCATTTTGAGGGGCTCCAAAATGATTTTTCTAATTGATGTGGTGCCTTGAAACCACCCTTCCTTCATTGTTTGTGTATTTTCTTTTCATACACAGGGATGTAGCCATGTGGGGCGGCATGGGTTGGTAAAACCCTTACTCGGTAATTGCCAACCCACACTAATTTTATCCAAAGGCCATAAATTCCAGCGTATATAACTAGGAATATTATCTCCTTGTTGGGCTAAGCAGTTTTTGTCACCTGGCCGGAGCGTGAGTGAAGGTAAAAGGGAGAAGAGCTACACTAGACCCTCCATTTTACGAATACTGATGGTTCCATTATGACATTCGTAAAATTGCTATCTTCCATAAATCTATTGATGCCAATTTTGCCCTCCACCCCTTTACCAAATTTTAAAATGGCATTTTTTCTGCAAAGTATTTTTTGTAGCGTTTTTGCGGGAAAGTAAGACAAGTTATCATTAAAATATAAATTAATATCACAAGACTGATGTTTTCCAATTAAAATGGTACCACTGAACGGTAAATATGACCGACCCATGTCCTGCAGAAAAAAAAAAAAGAGAGAAAAAAGAGAACACAGAGCACAGAGTGTCTTCTCGCATACACATAGTCCGACATCCGTGTCGTATCACACGAAAAATGGCAAATAATAACTGAAGTTTAAATTTATATGAATAAACAGACATCTTCAGATTAAAATAACACCCACAAATGATCAATTCAATATGACCAATCCATGTCACAAAAAAAAAAAAAAAAACAAGCACGAATGCCTGCTCATGATCGTGTTGTCGCGATACTCGTAGCATTGCGTGGAAAACTACACCTGAAAAGGTTTACAAGACTCTTGTCAAAAGAAACTAAAATTATTGTTGCACGCAACATTTATTTTTCGAAGGCCGTGAGGCTGGTGTACTATGCTTTGCAACACTAAAATAAAAAAAATAAAAAAAAAAATATCAAGTGAAATTTGAAGACAAGCCTTTGTGCTGGACTACGTTCGGTACTTGTACACTTTTAACAATGGCATGCCCAGATATTGAGTGTGTAAGGCGAGAGTCGAGTTAATGCAAAAACGGTGCCGTCAACGAGTCCAAACTGTGACGTATGCCGTTCTTACCCATTGCGCAGTTTACTTTACAAACGCTTGCCTGGCTGTTACGTAGTGCCGATAATGCGTTCTCCCTCTTTCTTTTTATCTTGCATTCACTCAGCTTGCACACACGTGCTCACACACACACACACACACATTTTCTCTCTCTAACTCTCTCTCTCTCTCTCTCTCTTCGCCACGGCACATTACTATTAGCAGACCCTCTTGTATCATCTTTGAAGCAGAATAAGGTAAACGTGTGCATCAATCACCTACATCACGGATAAATTCCATGAAGCCGATGATCTGGTCAAACCGTCGGCACCAGAAACCCTACAGCCTGGAGGAGATTGCAACATAAGAAGTTTGTCACATAACCAGGAAAATTGAACAAACTGCTAATAACTCCCAAAATTCCGAAAATAACACATTGATTGTGTGCGGGTAGATGAGGGAAACGAAAAATCTTGTTGTGCAAATGGTAATAGAGATTATATTTACCGGCGTTTGTATATGCGTGCAAGTGAGCTGCTAATGGCTAGGGGAAGCGGAGGGTTCCAGGTTAGATGCCGGCAAGATATTTTTTCGCCAAGGAGGTGCGGATATAGATTGACATTTCCCAGGAAACATGTTGCAAGTTGTTTCCCATGCTGAGGTTTGGGAAGGTATGTGCGGGAGACATTTTGTTAAAATTGGGGTGTTTATTTATAATGGATCTACAGAAATTGGCGTAAAAATTACATTTTTTAAATTTAATAGTTTACAGTTTTTTTACAGGTAACCTACACTCCCATATTCCTAGCTACATCCCTGCATACATTAACAAAATGGGCATCTGTGGAACAGTTTCATTAAAAAAACATGCTTATGAACACGCTTTAACACATTTTAAGCACATGGTAGGCGAGGCCCTTAAAGAATTGTTGCAATGTTGCAGGATGTCAAATGCGAAATTTTATTGTTCCTTTCCTCCCACCTAAGCACCCCTTCCCATTTTAATGAATTCTAAATATATCTCTGACTCCAGTTAGAGCCATACTTCTTGTCTATGTTGTTGGTATTAAAAAAATGCAAGTACAGTATTCATATTTGTTATAAATTTAGTTTGTAAATATTGTTGTTTTCTGTTAGAAATTTTTATGTTTAACTGTTTCAAAGTTGAGATAAATACTGATAATGTGTATGTAATACAGAGTATGGGTATACATTATTGAATTTTACAATAAGTAAATAAAAAAGCCAGGTACTAGAATAATATAAGTAAGTGTTCAGTTACATTAGACAAATCATTATTAATTATCTTTTAACATGTACACATAAATTTATGCATGTACCTATACAATAGTAGTTACAAAAAATAATGTTATATGTTACTTTTACTTACCAGAACTGACCTATTCCTAAAAACACTTCTTTGAACATGTGTGAAAGTTTATATAGTGTTACAGGAAACCTTCATCAAGTAAGGCAAATATTAAATAAAAATTTAAAATGTAATATGTAGATTGTAATGTGCTGAACTATGTACCTTCATGCTCCAATCATGATTTTTGTATAGGTAACGTCACGGTGGACATTCAGATGCCCAGGCTGTGCCGGCTCCCTTTCTGAAGACGAGACACATTTTATGGAGAGGCACAAGTGCATCAACTTCTTCACGCAGGTGTGTAGATTAACTTTACATTACAAGCTCATTAAAATTTGTAAAAAATCTTTATGAAGTTTTTTAAAAACGTGGGTGTGTGTGTGTGTATGTGTGTGTGTATATATATATATATATATATGTGTGTGTGTGTGTGTGTGTAACTTCTCTTAAACATTAAGCACGCATTAAGATTAAAAATTCTCTTAAATTAATATACAATATATATATATATATATATATATATATATATATATATATATATATATATATATATATATATATATATATATATATATATATATATATATATATATATATATATATATATATA